>CAUYON010065014.1:0-78731 GCA_963573935.1 Arctocebus calabarensis
ACCTTCATTATCTTCACCATCACCAGCTCCACCTCCACCATCCCCACCTTCATTATCTTCACCATCACCAGCTCCACCTCCACCATCCCCACCTTCATTATCTTCACCATCACCAGCTCCACCTCCACCATTCCCGCCTTCATTATCTTCACCATCACCACTTCCACCATCTCTGCCTTCATTATCTTCACCATCACCACCTCTATACCTCCACCTTTACCTCCTCTATCCCCACCTTCATTATCTTCACCATCACCACCTCCACCTCCACTTTCACCATCCCCAAATCCTCCACCTCTACCTCCCCAACCTATCTCACCACCTCTGCCATCCCCACCTTCACTATCTTCACCATCCCCACCTTCATTACCTTCACCATCACCTCCTTCATTACCTTCACCATCACCACCTTCACCTACACCATCCCCACCTTCATTACCTTCACCATCCCCACCTCTTCCACCTCCATCATCACCACCCACTCCATCAGCCACTACCATCAGCCTTGCTCGTGAGCATTTGTTGAGCACTGTCAAGGACCAGGCACTGGGTTTGCTATTTTATATAAATTATCTCACTCTTTCTGGAAAATCTGACTAAAGATGAGAAAACTGAAGCTCAGAGATTAAGGAATATGCTTTCAATACAGAACTCCAGTCGGAAGAGTTTGGGTTATAACTTGGGTCTCTCTGACCTCAGAGGCTCTGTTCTCCATTGCTAGTTAAATATCTCCTACATTCCAAGTTCCTTAAGAACAGAGGCTATTTGTTTTACTTCCCCTTGTAACTTTTTTTTCAGTGCTTTCCCCCTTGGTGAGAACATAATAAACGTTGAAATTCAATACTGGATGCAAAAGTTGGCAGCCCGGCTAGCATCCAACTTGCTTACCGAATGTGAGCATTTTCATTAAAAAGACATATCATACGACAAGTAATTAGTTCTGATATTCTTTATAAAAATCTCTACTTCAAAAATAGTAAACTGGCATTTATTCAATCTTACTCCTCATCTTAAATCTAGAACATTTTATATTTGGTTTAAAGCAAGAGAAATCTGAGATTACCCCGAAGATACCTATGTCTGTGTCTAAACATGTGATTGATTGCAAAAGAAGACTATAAAAAGAAGATCAAAAGTAAGGAAGGATGAAAAGGAGAATGATGAGTCCTCTATCTACCCAGTGCCAGAAAGTTGAACACATTTATGCAAAAGGAATCTTTAGTATTCCTGTTTTCACTTAAAACTCTAATGAAAACAATCTGCTGCAAAGAACAACTACATCACCTGCCTTACTTGGCCTTTCTGGGATACTAGCCGTGAACATACACCATTTTATTTCAGGAAGGCAAATCTGTAGACATTGGTCCCAAGTGCTAGCGTGTTAATGGGAACTGGGGGCTAATATATCAGTTCTTCCTTATTACCAGTAAGTTGTTGCAGCTTGCCCCATAGTTTTGTTTCCCTCGTGTCTATTATCTCTGCTCACTTCCACTCCCACTAGCTGAGTCATCTCTGCACACCTACCTCTGACCCCCTTCCTGTGTACCTCCAGCAGTGTTTTCCATATACCCTGTAGAGCGGTGTGCTGGCAAATGTTTCACCACAGGCTCTCTGAAAGGGGGAGCAGGGACTTCTGATTTCACATCCCATGGTGTCAATCCTGCCGCAATGTGACTTTCTAGTACCTACCAACTTGACATTAGTCAGCTGAAAAAATTCCTAAAAATTTCACAGTCAGCTCTCACGAGTCAGTATGAGCTGGCTCTAAAGTTCTGTGGAATCCTTTCTACTATGAGCAACTTCTTTCTTTCGCATTTCTGTCTTAAGGAAAGCAAGGACTTTTCTTTGATAATATCATTACTGTCAAGCTCTTGCTGATTTGAGGCTACTTCTTCTCACCCTTTTAGAAGAAAAGATGGTGAGGTCAGCATACGTAACACAAACAAACATTAACTCATTAATTATAAAAAGCAATACATGTTTATGGTTTGAAATTCAAAATTCAACAGGGTGGCCACTGAAAAGTCTCTGGGCTACCTATGTCCCCAATCACCATATTCTCTCCCTGGATCCAATCGGTGTTCTTCTCAGTTTTCATGTATATCAACATACGTTTCCATGCCTATTGTCATGGATAGATCATCTTTCTGTTACCACCACCTCCAGTGTTTTACTTTTTAGCTCCTCAGTCACCTTGACGCCATCACCCAATAGACTTTTTTTTTTGAGATGGAGTCTCACAGTCATCCTGGGTAAAGTGCAGTGATGCCATTATAGCTCACAGCAATCTCAAACTTCTGCTCTCAAGTGATCCTCCAGCCTCAGCCTCCCAAGTAGCTGGGACTATAGGTGCTCACCTCTATGCCTGACATTTTTTTCTATTTTTAGTAGAGACAGGGTCTCATTCTTGGTCAGGCTGGTCTCAAACTCCTAAGCTCAAAGGATCCTCCCCCTTTGACCTCCCAGAATGCTAGTGGCGTGAGCCACTGAGCCCAGCCTTTGTGATATTCCACTGTGGGAATTACTTCCTTTATAGAACAAAGCAGATCTGGTCCACATGATAGTTCATTTCTGCCTTAATCTTCTTAATAGACGCAACTTCTTGAGGGTGCCTTCTTTTATTCTTTTTTGAGACAGAGTCTCACTCTGTTACCCTGGGTAGAGTGCTGTGGCATCATAGCTCACAGCAACCCCAAATTCGTGGGCACAAGTGATTCTTTTGCCTCAGCCTCCTGAATAGCTGGGACTTCAAGTGCCCGCCACGACTGGCTATGTTTTTCAGAGATGGAGTCCCGCTCTTGCTCAGGGAGGTCTCAAACTCCTGAGCTCAAGCAATCTACTGCTTCAGCCTCCCAGAGTGCTAGGATTATCGGCGTGAGCCACCGCATCTGACCTGCTTTTACATATTCTTATAAGTCCCTACAACATTAATTAATTGCTTTCAAATATGTTTTAATTTTTTTTTTGTCTTAAGAACTAACAAAGACCAGAAGCCAAAACGGGATGACATCAACATTACAATGTTCTGAGAGGTTCCTATACCTCCTGACTTATGCTCACAGGAAACTCAGAATAGGGTGTTTCCCTCCCCCACGCATCCCAGAAGCTGTTCTTTTCTACCCAAACACAAAACAAAACCCCAGCGAACGGAAATTGAAGCACGCCTTTCTCCTGTACATCACAACATCTCAGGGACTTGTATGGCAGATGCTTGTGTGACATAGTCCACCTCACGGGACAGTCAGTGAAGAAGGACAAGCTGTAACGGTCACTGGTGGTGCACGCTTCATTGTGACAACTGTGTTCTTGATCAACAAGGTCCCAATGTTTTGGCAGCATTTCTCATCCCCACCCCCAGTAGATTTTCACCTTTTCCCAGAAGCTCTTGTTGATTTCCAGTCCCTGTAATTATTCCTTAATTCCGTACTAGTTGACCTCCCCAACATAAAAAGGAGTAAGATCTTTGTCACTATAAAACAGCTTGTGTGACAATGTCATGTTTCTGTTTCTTGTGCGGATTAACATCAGTTTTTACTTCCCCCCAAATCTAGCTTTGGCTTGAGTGCCCTCAACCTGTGAGGCCTCAGAGGGACAACCAAGTACAAACGGCCAGGAAAGAGCCCTGATGGCTGCTGTTGGTAGCGTCCCCTACAGCTCAGCTACCCCGGCTGTGTCCCTTCCTGACCACTTGGCCAACACCCCTGCAGCCATCTGTAGAGTATTATGGGCTACTAGGTAGGGCCAGGGGGCTCTGTGGGGATTGGGCTCTTTAAGAAAGCCAGTTGGGGACAGGAGGTGTCACTGAGCTTTCTTTCTATTAGATTGTGGAAATATTGGGCCAAAAAATCGTGTGAGGCATGAAACACGTCCCGAGAGGACAGCATGGCCGTCCCTACAGGGGCTCTGAGGTGAGGTGCGGGATCTTTGTGACTTCTCTGTCTCTGAAATATTCATGGTCTCTGGAGGCAGCAGGCAAGCAGGATGGCAGGAAAGCCTGGCTGGAGAACTCCATGTGTCATCCCCCTACGATTGGGACCGCAAAATAGAACAAAACCAAACCGAAACTTCACTCAGAGTTGCTGAGGGTTAAGTGAAGGAAATCATGACAAGAGCAGCTGTGACCTGTGTCCTCGGCATCTACAGATGAGTGGGAACCTTGGTGGGACAGCAGAGATGGCCACAGGGTATAGGTGGGCACAGAGTCTGCATTTTCTGAGAAAGTCCTGTTTTCAATAATCTACTCTGTTGTAAGTCTGGCTCTGCCGTTTCACTCTGAAGGCTTTTAGTCATTGAAACTGGGGAGAGAAAATTGTCTGTGCTCTCCACAAACAAATGCCACCCTTTACACCCTCAGGCCTAGAAAGAATGCTGAAGGCCAAGTCCCTGCCACACGTTCTGGCTTCCATGAGCCTGGTGAAAGATGAATACAGAAGGGGAAGGGCCTTTAGGAGATGAGACAAGGTCTGAAGACCCAGCTGGTCTGAAGAGACTCGAAAAAGGATGAAAGAAGATGAAAGTCCATGACAGAAGAGAGGTTGATCTCGGCTCAGTTCCCAGGCACACAGACCTCAACATCAGGTGGAGGCTGACTGCGATCAACGCCACCGCTCGTTCCGGCCCCAGAGTAGGGGCTCTGATGTGACATTGTCCTGGAGAAATGTCAGGAGGTTTAAGTGGACATGAAAACAACACTGTCCACTCACTTCTTTCAGTTGGTTTCTTAGGGTCAGAGACAGTTTCTTGGGAGATGCAATAAAAGGGCATTTCCCATTCTGATTTGTCACCAAGAATATCAGTAGAAAAGGGTTTCTCTTGCCAGGATCTTCAGAGAGATAACTCTGCTTCCCGTCCCACAAAATGACAACTATTTGTTGTGATGCATCTTAAAATTCAAGGTTACTCTTTATAACTGTCTTCTTCAAAGAACTGTGACCTCTGGTTACTTCATATGATGGATGGCAAAGATTAAACAAAATTCTTTTTTTATTTTTATTTTTTTGAGACAGAGTCTCAACTATGTCACCCTTGGTAGAGTGCCATAGCATCACAGCCCACAGCAACTTCAAAGGCTTAAGCAATTCTCTTGCTTCAGCCTCCCAAGTAGCTAGGACTACAGGTGCCCACCATAATGCCAGGCTATGTTTTTGTTGTGGTTGTTATTCTTGTTTAGCAGGCCCCGCCCCAGTTGGAACCTGCCAGCCCCAATGTATGTGGCTGGCACTCTAACCACTGAGCTACAGGTGCCAAGCCTAAATGAAATTCTTATTTGTCTCCTAGAAAAATGGCATATAAAGTATTTACATAAATTGATGTTTCTGGAAAATCTACAGATTCCTTATGCTTGAGTTCATATTTATTTCCTTTCTTTCCAATGCCACTGTTTGATTACTAGGACAACACAGCATTTTAAAAAAAGGCCTAGTTCAGTGTTTTTCAACTTTTTTTTTTTTAATCTCATAACACACTTGAACTATATTAAACTTCCATGGCACATTTAAATTATGTTGATCAAATACAAAAAAAAAAGAAAAAAAGAAAAGAGTAAAAAAATGAAGAAACTCACCATGCTTTGAGCTTCTTTCAAATATAATTTAATTGGCTTGGCACTGTAGCTCAGTGGTTAGGGCACCAGCCACCTGCACCAGGGCTGGTGGGTTTGTACCCAGCCTGGGCCTGCTAAAGAACAATGACAACAACAACAACAAAAACAAAATAGCCGGGCGTTGTGGTGGTCGCTTGTAGCCCCAGCTACTTAGGAGGCTGAGGCAAGAGAATCGCTTAAGCCCAAGAACTGGAGGTTGCTGTGACCTGTGTGACAACACAGCACTCTACTGAGGGTGACAAAATGAGACTCTGTCTCTAATAAAAGAAATAATTTAACTAATGCTATTTAAAAATTTTCACAGCACACCTAAGATCCTCTTATGATGCATCAGTTTGCCATGACACAGGTTGAAAATCACTGGTCTGATTTTTTTTTTTTTTACTTGAGACAGGGTCTCACTGTGTTACCTGTGCTACAGTGCAGTGGGGTCATCCTAGCTCACTTCAACCTCAAACTCCTGAGCTCAAGCAATCCTCTTTCCCGAGTCTCCCAAAGTGCCAGGATTACGGGCATAAACCCCCGCACTCACCTAATTCTCTAACCTTCAAGTTCAAGACCGGATATATGATCAACATTCAGATATTTGGTGAAGAAAATACATGAGAAACGGCCCTTGGGCCCCAGCCCCTGTAGGTCTCTAGAGAGCCTCTTCAGCTTTCTAACGATACTATGAGTAGATGAGTCAGAAGGTGTGGATTTAAGTCCTGATTCTTCTCTCACAAGGTGTTTGACTACGGTTAAATTATTTTGGTGTTAGTTGCCACCTCTGTAAGGAGCAGCTAAACCCCTTTCCCCTGCAGCATTCTGGGGACTCAGGTGCTGCGTAAGTGCTGGACCCTCACTATGCGGGTGGAAAGGTGAGTCCTTTAGAGAAGAGTCAAATCTTGATGTACTCACATTACTAAAAATAATAATCGAATAAACTTAAAACCAATATCCCATTGTTTATTATAAATAGTTCAAAAATTAAATTAAAAAACGAATTACAGATAATAGACAAAGGAAATGGAGACCAGAAAGAAGTGGATCAGAAGAATACAGGTACACTTTCAGCCTACCAGAGCAATACTGAGAAATCCAAAATCTGTTAAGAGTGAGACAGCCTGAAGGCCTGGCCCTTTAAGAGAAAGAGACTGTCTTGCTAGAACTTCACCAGGCACTCAGAGGTCAGAGGCCAGGTTCACAGGAGGGAGACCAGTGAGTGAGGCTACTCTCTCTGGAGATGGTAAACACAAGCAGTTAAAAAAGATTTGCTGGGGTGGCTGGGGTGGCGGGGGTGGCGGGGGTGGGGGGGTGGGGGGTGGGAACGCTAAAAACAAACGCCTTGATCTCAATAAGAAAAAAAAACTTTAGGGGAGATGAGAAGAAAGTGCCCCTTCCCTCCCCTTTCTCAGTATGACACCATAGGAGACTATTGGGGAGACTTCCCAGACACTTAATTACTCATCTTAAAATTTGTGTACTGCTGGGCGCCTGT
This sequence comes from Arctocebus calabarensis, assembly GCA_963573935.1. Taxonomy (NCBI): domain Eukaryota; kingdom Metazoa; phylum Chordata; class Mammalia; order Primates; family Lorisidae; genus Arctocebus; species Arctocebus calabarensis. Next base: position 7,083 of record CAUYON010065014.1, read on the forward strand.
GGCTCAATGGGCTAAGGCGCCAGCCACATACACCTGAGCTGGCGGGTTCGAATCCAGCCTAGTCCCACCAAACCACAATGACGGCTGCAACCAAAAAAATGGCGGGGCGTTGTGGCGGACGCCTGTGGTCCCAGCTACTTGGGAGGCAGAGGCAGGAGACTCGCTTGAGCCCAGGAATTGGAGGTTGCTGTGAGCTGTGATGCTACAGCACTCAGTCCAGGGTGACAGCCTGAGGCTCTGTCTCAAAAAAAAAAAAAAAAAAAAAAAAGACCTGTAATTAATAACTGTATCTTCCATTCTCTTTCTTTTAGTTATTGCTTTGACATTAAAAAATAAATAAATTTGGGTGGGACCTGTGGCTCAGAGGAGTAGGGCACCAGCCCCATATGCTGGAGGTAGCAGGTTCAAACCTAAACCCTGACCAAAAACTGCGAAAAAAAAAATAAATAAATTTAACCCCCAGTGAAGCCATGGATTTAAGCATAATGTATCAGTAACTGAGAGGCAGGAGCATGACAAAGAGCCAGGTGTGTGACAACCAGGACTCAGTCTCTCATGGTAAAAATACAAAAGCGCTACGCTCTAAATCCCCATTATAAAACAAGAATAAACCAAGAAATGCGGGAATGCTCTTTATAACACAAAATAATGGCCCTTTAAGGCCCTCGCCACCATGTAATGATACAGCAATGACACCATGTAATGAAGGGATGCTGTGCAGGGCTGTTCTTGGAAACCTGACCATTTGGTCAGGTACGACACCATTTCCAGAAGCAGCAGGAACCTCTAAGAGATCCATTAAGGAAGATTGTTTACACAGCTCTTGCTCTGAAAGTTATAGCTAAGGACCCTGTCAATAGTATTAGCAGAATTACTGAAAAGAGTATGTTGGTTATGATAATAATAAGTGCTGCAGTTTGATATGTTATAGGGCCAAGGCAGTGTTCCCTTACATTAATGCAGTAGACACTTTCCACAAGGGTTCTTTCTTGTGATTTTTCTTTTACCCTTTAGGCCTTCACTATTGAACCAGAGAGTTTAATTGCCAAAGGAAGAGGAGAAATTCAGCCTGGATCAAAGGAAACACGGGTCAGGTTCTGAAACCCGCACACTGTACCCCATGATTGAATTAATGTACACAGCTATAATTCAATAAAAAAAAAATAAAAAATAAAAAAATAAAATCTATGAAGGAGGGGACGTACCCTGCCCTCCAAAAGTGAGTAGGCAGAGAGATCCTGAACTTCGAGCAGATGTTCGAGGCTCTGTGGAGATGGCCTTTCTGGAGATGTGCAAGTCCTAACTCCAGGGTCTATAAATGTTACCTGGGCAAAGGAACTTTAGAGAAGTGATTACGGATCTTGAGATGGGGAGATTACCCTGGATTTTTGGGGTGGGCCCAATGTAACCCCAAGGGTCCTTATGCTTACAAAGTGGAAGAGGGAGGCAGGAGGGTTGGAGCCAGAGTGATGCGGAGTGAGAAAGAACCCACAGTCCATCACCGGCTTTGAAGATGGGAGCGGTCACAAGCCAAGGAAAGCTGGAGGCTGAGGGCTGCTCCAGAAATGAGAAAAGGCAGGAAATTGAGTTCTTTCCAAGACCCTTCAGCAGGAAACAAGCCCTTCTGACATCCTGATTGAGCACAGTGACCTACCTCAGACTTCTGACATTTCAGAACTCCGAGATAATAAATTTGCATTTTTTTTTTTTTTTGCAACAGCATCTCACTTTGTCATCTTCAGTAGAGTGCTATGGAGTCATAGCTCACAGCAGCCTCATACTCTTGGGCTCCAGGAGTTCACTTGCCTCAGCCTTCTGTGTAGCAGGCACATAAGTGCCTGCCACAATACCTAGCTACTTTTTTTTTTTATTAGAGACCAGGTCTTGCTTTTGCTTTTGCTCAGGCTGGTCTTGAACTCTTAACCTCAAGCAATCCACCTGCCTTGGCCTCCCAGAGTGCTGGGATTACAGGCGTGAGCCACTGCACTTGGCCAGTGTTTTAGGTCACTAAGTCTGTGATAATGTATTTCAGGAGCCACAGGAAGTGAACACAGGGTTGCTCTCTCACAGGTCTGCATTCAGTCCACTCTGATGCACTTGAGCTTGGGGGGGCCCATTGGGATGATTTTTTGATTATATTATTTAGTGTTCTCTGAATAAGTCTTTGAAAATGGACAATGGACAGATGTTCCAAAATAATTAAGGATAATGCCAGTAGTGAGCATATGCCAATAAAATAATAAACAAAATTCACTTGCTATGATGTAATTCTTCACTAGTTATTTTATAAATTAAGCATGACTATGATCTTATCAGATCAGATAAGAAGCTGGCTGATTTAATATTATCAAGAAGAATAAAGAACATTTACTCCTTAAAACGAGGAACTGAGCTCTTCATATATCAAGTTTTATTAACTAATTGTGTAAGTCATAATAATGAAAAAGTGCTTTTAGAACTACTTAAAATATTGAAGGTATAGCTAGGAATAAAAAAATGACTTGTGAAACCACATATAATGCTTCTACAGAAAAACTGAGAACTCAATGCCAAAAAGTAAGCAAAACAAATTTTACACTAGGAAGTGTAGAATTAAGTGTAGATGATACAAACGGCCCAAGAAAAGGCAGCACCTGTGGCTCAGTGGGTAGGGCGCTGGCCCCATATACTGAGGGTGGCGGGTTCAAACTCAGTCCCTGCCAAATTGCAACAACAAAATAATAGTTGGGCGTTTTGTCGGGCACCTGTAGTCCCAGCTACTCGGGAGGTGGAGGCAAGAGAATTGTTTAAGCCCAGGAGTTGGAGGTTGCTGTGAGCTGTGATGCTATGGCACTCTACTGGGGGCGATAAAGTGAGACTGTCTCAAAAAAAAAGCCCAAGAAAACAAATGGTCAACCCATGATATCAAAAGTGAAATTCTGGCCAGGTGCAGTGGCTCACCCCTGTAATCCTAGAACTTTGGAAGGCCGAGGCAGGGGATCCCTTCAGTTCAGGAGTTCAAGATCAGCCTGAGCAAAAGCAAGACCCTGTTTCTAACTAGTTCTATTATCCCAAACCTCAGAGATTGTTTAAAGTCACATTAAAGACAGAATTATTTCCCATGAGAATAGATGTGGTCAAACATGAATATCTTTTTTTTTTTTGAGACAGAGCCCCAAGTTGTTACCCTGGATAGAGTGCTGTAGCATCACAGCTCACAGCAACCTCCAACTCCTGGGCTTAAACGATTCTCTTGCCTCAGCCTCCCGAGTAGCTGGGACCACAGGCACTTGCCACAACACCCGGCCATTTTTTGGTTGCAGCCACCATCGGTGTTTGATGGGCTGGGGCTGGATTCGAACCTGCCAGTTCAGGTGTACGTGGCTGGCGCCTTAGCCCGTTGAGCCACAGGCACCGGGCCAAACATGAATATCTTGATTCATGTAAAAGAATATGTGTGTCCTAAAAAAAATCAGACAAAGATGTGAGATGCAAAATGGTAAGCCAGCACTGTGAAGGGAAGGAGGGGGACAGTCATCTTCAGAAACGCAAGGGAGGCGGCCCTTGGGATGGACATCTCAGCACCCTGAGGGAAGGATCAGGGAGATGTTGAAATTTATTAAAAAGAAAAATGTGAAATGCCTGTCCATGTAAGACTACTACAATGTTTCAGAACAAACTTTAGAATGTTACCGTTGATACTTTTTATTTTTCTCCCATCCCTTTAAAGTATTATATGGTAGGTATTTAAAAATAGGACCCCAAAGGGGAAAAACCCAAACTTAAAGATTATAAACAGACTAAGGAATGGGTTAAAGGCCTGGAGACATCTGGCGATGCCTGCACTCCTGTCTCTCTCTTCCCCTGAGGATTCTTTACATGTTTGCCGGAGCTTCAGATGGTATGTGAGACTGGCCTCTTTCATCCAGCCTCCTTTCTGGTGTCCAGAACCCTCCAGGCCCTTTCCTATTGATTCTGCTGCAGGGATGTGTTAATAAGAAACAGATCTGATGCCAGAAATTCCCTGGTGGAGAACCTAGGGCATTGCTCATTCACACTCAGCTTACCTTTAGCAGGGCCTGCTTTGCAACTTTAGCAGGGTCTGCTAAGTTTTATGCATACATATCTGTCTCTCTGGAAAGATTTAAAAGTCCTACCCCATGCTCTGTCTCCTCGAAGCATAACGTTTTTGCGCACTGAAGCCCTGAACCAATATTTACTAAATTAAAAAAGACTGTATGAAATAAAATTCTTTGTATTATGTATTCCTGTATTGGTTGCAATGCAGGATCTGTGGTTTCTAGAAGAATTTAAATTCATTTCTCTGTTGGTTCATGTTAAAACCAAACTACTATCCCTGAGCCTCAAACTACAATTGATATATGCAAACAATAAACCTTTTCATTAGCTGGATCAACAAAGTTAAAGATCTGGCTGCCAAATCAGCTTTTCTTCCCTTTGATTGTTAGTGGATTTCAGAAATGCAATTTTAGATAGTACCTCACCCAGGGTCAGGGTGCCCTCACTCTGGTGCACTTAGAATGTCTCAAAAATAATCTCTGGCCTTGTATGTATCAACGGGCATCATGTATCCTTTTTAGCTGACCTATCCTTTCCCTTCTATAAATATTATCGAGAAGACAGGGCAATAGGCCATTTTAATGGAAGTGGACACAAGTTGAGAATTGCCACTCGCTTCGGCAAATCAGAACAAGATGATGGTTATAAAGGGAAATTTTCAGGTGTCGAGGGCTAAGACCCACACATGTATTCCCAGGTTAACGTGGCGTAAGTGTTGTTCAAGTATTTCCCAAATTGTATGCCTTGGAAGACCCTTACCAGAGATACAAAAGTAAGAAGAGCGGTTCTTAGGGTGGAAGTTCCATAGCAGATAGGCTAATTTGAAAAAAATAATAACATGAGTTGGATAAACTTAAATTACTCAGAAAGGTTAAATTGACATGTGTATGATTTCTAGCAAATAAGTTTTTTTTATATCTTTAATCTTACGGGCCTATATTCACAATTATTATTTGTAATAATATAAACACTGGTCTAAAAAAAAAACAGGAGTCCTTGATAATTCCACCAAACAATGACATTTAAAAAACTTATTTATTTACTTATTTTAAAATATTAATGGGCTACAAATGTTTTCGTTACATGGATAGATTTTATAATGCTTAGGCTGTGGCTTTTAGTGTGCCTGTTACCTGAATAGTGTTCACTGCACCCTATAAAACAACGTTTTTAAAAAGGGTTGATAAATGAGTTCATTTAATCTTTCACATAAGGCAGGGTCAGCAGAGAATCTTGACACCACCTGAAGGTGGTTCATACTTCCCACTATTATTTGCTCCTATTAAGGTTTTCTTTAGTTTGTCTTCATCTATAAGGAGCTATCCTTAGGAGAACTCTGAAAAATTTACTAATTATTTTAACATGTCATCAAACAATACCAAAGGAAACAAATTTCTGGCTGCTCATAAGCTACTTCTGGTAATGTAATTTAGCTCAAGATCAAGGGTTAAGTGCCTCTTACCAGGGCAGAGAAGTAATCATTTCTGTAATGTGTAGCTTTTGGAGTGTTTTTATTATTAGGACAAAATGAAATGGACTTTTCCTGTACAAACCATAAATCGTTATAGATGTGCTTCCAAAACATATTATGAGTCAATTATCAAGTTCTCATGATCTCCAGAGTTCACATGCACTTTTATTATTTTAATTAGTAATTTATTCTTTTACCACGCGTCTGAGTGTCTTGTAACCATGTCCACGATGGTCTGTCCTCACTCCTGATTTACAGTGGGAGACGGAGACAAGTGTCTGGGTCACTCGGCACCTTTTCCCATTCAGTGAGTCCCTGGAAGTCATCCCTGTCTCTATGGAGGGAGGGCAGAGAGCTCAGGTTTGGCTGAGAGCTGCACAAGGCAGCTGTTTGCTAACTGCTCAAAGCACTCTCCTGTTATTGAGTTAACAAATACTCCCTGGGAGATGGATGTTATCTGCCAAATTTCTATCATGAACCAGTCTCTGTTATTATCTTTCACCTCCTTAGGAAATCAAGAAGTTGTGTCCCTGGAAATTTAACTAACTTCTCTTGTGTTATAGAACTAGCGAATGAGGCCAGCCTGCTGGCCACGCAGAGCGAGCACCTTGCTGAGGGGCTCTGGGCTTGGAGCTTCAAGGCCCCGTTCTTGTTGGTGACAGCCACTCAGTACAGCTGTCACACAGCCAGCACCAAATCACTCTTTGCTTAAGGTACTCTGAGCAGCCATTACATTTCTTTGCGTTGCTAATGTCAAGGAGCAAAGATGAGTCAAATTGTATTTTCTAACATTTGATTTTCTCTCTCCACATACACTCAATAATCTGCGTGGTGAAGACATGCAAAATATTCTAATTATACTGTGTCTGGGCAGAAACTGGTTAGAAAACGAATTTTTTTTTTTTTTTTGCAGTTTTTGACCGGGGCTGGGTTTGAACCCACCACCTCTGGCATATGGGGCCGGTGCCTTTCTCCTTTGAGCCACAGGTGCAGCCCTAGAAAATGGATTTTAATGTGACAGCACTCACTGCATAGATGCACGCCAGTCAGATTAGTAGTATGCTTCCTGCCGAATGTGATTAAAGAGAAAAGGAGAACTCTGACACCCCGGGGTAACGTGGTAAATAATTGTACTCAGGGCCATGAATCCTCTGAGATTTCACAGCTGAAGTCAGAGTGCCTGGATAAATTTAAAAAAAAGTACTTTCCTCTGCTGAAAGTTCGTTTATTGGAAAGGACAAAAGGGACTCCGTGGCGGGCCTGGTGGACACGGGGGACGCAGTGAGTCTTAGCATCTCAGCATCGTGGTCAGCGGCCAGCCCGCCCCACTGCCCGCATCAGCTGCTGATGTATGTCAAGATGGCTTTCTAGGCCTACCAATTGTGTCATCAGAGGAATAAGATGCCACAGGGCACGAGAGGAGATAGCCACATGTCTGGGGTGAGGGCGCTCTTCAGGTAGTCTTCACTCTGTAACGTCACCGCCTGGGCCTTCTGGTGAGGGGTGACACGGTGACGCAGTGCCCCTGTATCAGGGCTTCCTGAAGCAATCATAGCGCTCCTTACAAAGCGTCGAGGACTCAGATTTTAAAGAATGTTACAATCACAACGTGGGATTAGGAGAATGACAACGCTACCAAATGAAAGAAAAGAGCAGGGCAAGGCGGAAGGATGCGAAGTGTGTTTATGTGACCAATTTGGTGCCCGTTGAGTTGGGGATCTTGAGGGACAGGAAGTTGGAGGACCTGTGGTTTCAGCTTTAAAAAAAGCTGAGAAAGTAGGTAAGGGGGCTACCCGGGCCTGACGCAGAGAAGAGGCCGGTGCAGGAAAGCTCTGGACTTTGGGTGGTGAAGAAAAATTCTGGGTCCAGAGTTTTTACTCCCAGGACCTTTTTCCCTAAGATAAATTGAGATAGAGAATTCAGCCAGGGTCTGATGGGTGTGGAGAGCGGTAAGAGAGACCATCTTGAGCAAAGGAAGACCCTAGTCACTGCTAAAAATAGAAAAATTAGCAGGTGGGGGTTTGTGGTGGGCGCCTGAAATCCCAGCTACCGTGGAGGCTGAGGCGGGAGGATTGCTGGAGCCCAGGAGTTTGAGGTTGCTGGGAGTGAAGATGATGCCACTGCGCTACAGCCTGTTTGACAGAGTAAGATTCTGTTTGTCCCCAAATCCTACCTAGAAGTAAGTAAGTCTGCTAGTGAACTAGGCAGGCACAGAAAACTGAGGAGAGGAAGAGCCAGAACAGCTCCAAGCGTGGCCGTGATCATCTCTAATCGAGAACCAAGAGTGTTCAGAGGCTGTGTGACGGAGGACAGCAAGTGGCCATTTCTCACTCGTTTCCTAGAAGATAAGGAGGTGCTTGAAAGATCACGAGATATGGACACATTCCCTGTGTTCTTTTCTTTTTTAATTTTTTCTCGAGACAGAGTGTCACTTGGTCATCCTTGGTAGAGTGCTGTGGCATCTTAGCTCTGGCTCAGGCTGGTCTCGAACCTGTGAGCTTAGGCAGTCCAAGTGCTGGGATTACAGGCGTGAGCCACTGTGCCCGGCCCCCTCGTTTTCTTGAAATGTTTTAGCCACAAACTACATGGCATTGCAGGTGATGGTCCTTTTTCTTTTTCTTTTTTTTCCAAAGTATGAACTATCTGATATTATATTTAACCTTAAAGAATTTTCTGTCTTTATGTTTTTGAGTTTTGGAAGCTTATTACCCCTGCTTTTTTTTTTTTTTTTTAATTGTTTGGGATTCACTGAGGGTACAAAGAGTTAGGTTGCACTGATTGCATTTGTTAGATAAAGTCCCTCTTGGAATTGTGGTGGTCCTTTTCCTCCTCTGAACACACCTCAGCAGCCGCTAGAGGGAGACTAGAGGTTTTAGAGAAGCGAATTCCCTCGGGGATTACTGGGCCCTGCATTAATTATACAAATTCCTGCCCAAGTCCCCCTTCCCATACAGAGCCTGTAATCTCACAGTTCCCAGAGCTGCAGGCCCAGCTATATCTGAGCAATTGTACCATTGGGAACGTTGAGACTGCTTTGTAAAACAATAAGCACCCAGGATCAGATGCTTTAAAAAATGTAAAAACAAGACTACAGAGATGGCAGATCCAGGATGGTGGCACCGATCCCTTCCTCCCTGCATTTCTCCATGTGCTATTCCTGGGAAGGACGCTCTGCAGAGCCCAGGGGAAGGGCTGGGTGCTGCTTCGAGGGACCCCAAATGGGAGCAAGAATGGCTTTGCCCAGAGACCAGTCTCCTTGCAGAGGCTGGGAGGAGGTAGCTATTCTGTTTCCTGCAATAAAGAAAAAATGAAATTTCATGACTGGGTGAGAAATAGTCATCTTGGGGATCCATTGTCAGATTTTCTTTGAAATGTTCTCAAAACAATGTTGAGTTAACATGTCTACTTTAAGAGAAGCAGACAGGCAGGTGACTCATTCCTCTCTACTTCCCAGCTCTCCAACTAAGCAGCCCACTGGGTCAGAGCCATCTTGCAGGGAGAGAAGTATTTTTGTTTTGGGCTTTATCCCTTTGTTACTGAGCTGATGTCATGGAGACTGGCTGGCATGCATGCCATTAGAATAAGAAAGAACACCTCTAGAATGTATTAAAATTAGTATTTAATTTTGGGGGGACATTTTGAAAAGCAGGTTTGTATAAAAAGAAAAGAAATGAATTTATGCACAGCAAAGAGGGGCAATTTTAGCATTTATTATCTTGTATTTTAGGATTCCAGAATCGGGTAATGAAGGACAAACGTGTGTCTCTCTAAGGAATTATTTCTGTAGTTCACAAAATGCAGAGTGGAATAAGTTTAATACACAGAGGTAAGAAATTCAGTTTTTTTTTATTAGAAGCAAAACACATATAATTTGGTAGGGTTATTTTAATTTTTTTGAGCCAAACAGATTTTGTTGTTGGCATGATGACTTCAACAAACCATCTGTAAGAAATCTGAAAAGAATCTAAAATAAATGAAGGGATCATTCCAGTTTATTTTGTGGAAAGGAACATTTTCAACGTTTTAGAGTACTTTTCAGAAAAATTTCAAGGGGTTAAAATGTAGTTTTGTTTTGCTCCATATACCTCTCTGTTAACCAGTCTCATACTGATATTGTATAGTCTTGTAGCTGGAAATAGTTATTGGTTTAAAGTTGTCTCTTTAAAATAAGCTGCTGGAAAGTGTGGAGCTAAATATATCATACTTCCTTAGTTGTTTTGTAATTCTTTAGAAGATGCTAGTCTGTCTGATCCAACAGCAAAGAGTATTAGGATATGTTTACCAGGGGGTCCTGGACTTGAATGCAACTCTGTCTGATCCAACAGCAAAGAGCATTAGGATATGTTTACCTGGGGGTCCTGGACTTGAACGCAATCTCAGACTCAAAATGCTATTTAAATAGGGCACCCATCTATCACATTATAATTATTCATAGTGCCTTTCTCACACTTTCTAAAGTGTACCACTTCGGATGCAACTTTAAATGGCCACCCTGCACTTAATACCAGTCCCTGAGCACACAGGGTGAGGGATACAGATGGGCAAGTCTGTTTACACACTCAGGACAGGCTGTTCTTTCCATGCCTTGAGCCTCCCTGCAAAGTGCACACATCCACAGCTCCAGGGCACAGGCAGAAGACGAAGACACTGGAAAACTGGGCACATGTTCTCTTACCCAAAGTGCTTGCAGGTATGAAAGCACCAGGAGCCTCTGAAAACATAAAGATTCATTCCGAGCTACAGGAGGTTGGAGATGGGACCGAGAGGAGGCTGGTACATGAGAGGCAGAGTGACGTCGAGATTAGGGGCAACCTCATGATCTGGGTGCACAGAGAAACTGAAGCGATGATGGAATGATTTGACACAGACCACAGAGCTGGGACTCCAGGCAGAGAGGGATGTCAACTTAACAGGGGCAAGTGAGGCAAGAAATACCAGGAAAGTGTGAAGCACTAAAGTAACACGTCCCACTAGAAAAAAGTCCCCCTGAGGGAGAACTTGACAGAGAGGTATTCATAAAAATACCAACATCAAGAGCAGGGGTATCCAACCTTTTTTTCCCCCTGTTGTATGTTGGAGGAAGAAGAACTAGCTTGGGTCACACATTAAATACACAAACGCTAATGAAAGCTAAAAACGAAAAAAACAAAACTGTGCATAATTTTTGTAATATCTGACATCACAGGTAAGCAAAATAGCCCTCAAAAAGTCCACATTGGGCCTGCAGGCCATAGGTTGGACAGCCCTGACAAAGAGGCTGCTAGTGCCATTAAGTCAGGAGCAAAAGGAATTTTGATGTGGAATTTAAGAGAAGGACTGAGTTTAGCAAGAGAAAACTGAAAACCATGAAGGTATTACAGATAAAGCTGTGGTTTTTACAGGAATACAGTGAACAAATGGGTTATGGTCCTCATGAGTTAGTAAGCCTGCACAAGTTACATAAACATTAACACAATTGTAAGCTAAGATCTAGTACTTCTTTGCTTATGTATTGTTTACACACCTGGAACCACTTATCTGAATAAAGTTTATATCTTACTATTCCATGACTCTGCAAGTTCTCTTATCTTAACTCTGTGTCCACTGGAGGAAAGGGGAGACAGACGGAGGTGTGAAGGTCCCCGTCTCTGAGGGAGTACTTTCTCTTGTGCTTTTGGTAGAGGCAGAAGAAAGTGGGCCCTCAATCACCTCATGCATCCTGGTATCACTGCACTTGGAAGAGGCACTGTCATCACTGCCATATTTACCTGTTTTCTTACATTAGTTGCTGCATTCCTGGAAGGTAGGAATCAATTTTCTATGAAGGCAAAGATTGTGTCTGTCTGATTGAAAGGTTCTCCTTGAAGCTCTTGGGTCCCATTAAACAGGCAAAGGAATAAATTACTTCTAAAAAATCTGTGCTAGGCAATGGTGTGACACAGTATTTAGGGGCAGAGAAGCCAGCATAGAATGAACCTCTTCTTGACCAGAGCTGCAACTTTTGCAATTCAGGATGACATTGTCTCACTATGAGAAAATGGCAGAAACCACATAATGCTCATCCTTTGTAATTCCTAACTGAGAGAGAACACAGAGCTGTGACTTCACCAAGTTAAAGAGTACATGGGGTGGTCTTCACCCCTTTTGCCTGTGCAATATCTGGGAGGTGAGATGAGTCTTGTTACTCCAGGATTTCAGCTTCCCCTCCAGGCCTCTACAGAGGACAACAAGAGTGTCTCATTCCTGCTCTTTCCTTTTCCCCCCCTCCCCTCCAAGAGCACGTTCAGGACTTGGGGATGATGAGAGGAACTATTTGTGATAAGCACCAGGGCTCAAGTTGCTTTTCATGTTGCTGCATACTCTACAATAAGAATAAAACAGTTTACGTAACCATGAATGAGCTAAAGCTTGGAAATGGTAATGAAACAAAGGGTTTTGACAGGGCCCAAATTAGCTTCCACTGGAGGAAAAACTAAATCCTTTGGGGAGGACTTAAAGCTTCCTTCCTGGGTGTTTATCAGGTGGAAGGAAGAAGGGAGAGAGAGAAACAAGTTCTCAATATCCAATCCCACTTCCCTGGAAACTTCTCCCTGCTTTTTTTTTTTTTTTGCGGTTTTTGGCCGGGGCTGGGTTTGAAACCACCTCTGGTATATGGGACCATTGCCTTACTCCTTTGAGCTACAGGTGCCGCCCACTTCTCCCTGTTTTTTAGACACCTCAAACATCTTGAGAAGCCTATATTTTGGTTGAATCCACTTTCCAAAGAGAATGGAACACAAAGAACTGAGGGGTCTGTACTTCCTTATGGGTGGCAACATTTACAACAATGTCAACTGTGTAAAATCTTGTACTAATTTAGAAAGAGAGACTTCACTAGGGGTATTAGCCTCTTTTCAGTTTGCAGAAAAAGTATACATTTGCCCTGGGTTCCATAGAATTCTACCACTGTAAAGCAGCAACACAAACATTGATAATTCGGTAGTGCATGGCATTGAAATTGAAAGTGTGGGTTTCCGTGTTAGACTGTGAACTCCACCAGGGCGGGCATGATTTCTTACCATGCTGGGTTCCTATGCCCAAACTTGGGGTTTGGAACAGAGAAGTGATCAGTGTTTGCCAGATGGAAGGATTGGGTAATCCATACTATTCCTCTTTTCTTTTTTTTTTGAGACAGAGCCTCAAGCTGTCACCCTGGATAGAGTGCTGTGGCATCACAGCTCACAGCAATCTCCAATTCCTGGGCTCAAGCGAGTCTCCTGCCTCTGCCTCCCAAGTAGCTGGGACTACAGGCGCCCACCACAACACCCGGCCATTTTTTGGTTGCGGCCATCATTGTTGTTTGGGGGGTCCGGGCTAGATTTGAACCACCAGCTCAGGTGTACGTGGCTGGCGCCTTAGCCTGTTGAGCCACAGGCACCGAGCCTCCTCTTTTCTTTTTATTTCTACCACTGCCACACCCAGTTAATATCGGAATCCAGAGTAGACATGGGAATAGGGATATACTTCCTTGCCTCTGAGATCCAAGACACCAAGGACATGCCTCAATCTGGTTTCCTTTACAAATTCGCTCACAAAATAAAACTTAGATCCACTGAGGATGAATAATTGCTATGACAGTAAGAAACACTTTAAATAGAGATTGCTCCTTTCTGTCTACAGTGATTCTTCTTGAATGGCTAAGTTTAGGACAAGGATGGATTTCTGTGACTCTGTGAAATAGGCTCTCCCTCCAAATACCCAGTGGCCTTTCACTTTACAGTAGGACAGATAAGCTGCCATGAACTGAGACCACCTCGCATGCTATCTTATCCTATTCCTACCAAAAGGAAAGAATATTTACGGAAGATGATTCGAAAGGTTTGATAAACTAAAAGCACTCATCTATCCTTGTGGATTTTGATGGGAGCCCTACTTCATCCACACCCTCTTACACACCACCCCCAGCTCCAGGCCCACAGAGGGACATGAGTTTTTGTTTAATCAGAAGGAGATGAGGGTTAAAAAAGTTAAAAATGATGGTCTGATGGTTTTTCCATTATCCTCAGAGACGTGCCCATCTGACTGTGGAGAGGAAAGCATCTCTAAAATTCTAAAAGCATTTGCTATCAGTGTCACTGTTCTGAGAGCTGGGGACAGAGTAGGGAATAAGACAGAAGAATTCTTTGGTTGGAATTGAAATGACAAATACCCAAGTGAATATCTAACTTCAGGTAGCAGTAAGTGTCATGAAGAAAAAGAAAGCATCACTGGGGACAGGAAGGGGGGGGTGGAGCTGGGTGACCAGGAGATGATCAGGGAACATGGCCTTGGGGTGTCCAGGACTCTAGGCTCAGGGGCAGCAGTGCCAGAGTGCTAAGGCAGGAATAAGCTGTTGGGCTCCAGAAGGCAGAACCCCTTACTGGGGTCTAGTGAGCTCCCAGTATTCCAGGAGGTAGTTTATTCTGGCTGGAGGCAGGGGGTAGGGCAGCCCAGGAGGGTGAGGGACAACAGGCTGCAGAGTGCCTGCAACTGAAGGGCCCAGAAACAACAGAGGTGCTGGCAGAGGCCAGATGGGCCCTACAGGGCAGACGAGGCCTGGCAGGGACTTGGCTGTAAATAGGATGTTCTCAGCCCCAGAATATAAAGGCGTCAACACAAAAGAAAGGAAAACAAGTCAGGTGCTTATGGCTCAGTGAGTAGGGCACCGGCCCCATATACCAAGGGTGGCGGGTTCAAATCCAGCCCTGGCCAAACTGCAACAAAAGAAATAGCTGGGCATTGTGTTGGGCACCTGTAGTCCCAGCTACTCGGGAGGTTGAGGCAAGAGAATTGCCTAAGCCTAGGAAGTTGCTGTGAGCTGTGACGCCACAGCACTCTGCCGAGATGATAAAGTGAGACTCTGTCTCTTAAAAAAGAAAGAAAGAAAGAAAGAAAGAAAGAAAGAAAGAAAGAAAGAAAGAAAGAAAGAAAGAAAGAAAGAAAGAAAGAAAAAACAAACCCAGGAGCATCAGACTGTTGTTTCAGGCATTCAGATTCTCACGGGGCACACCTGTTGAAAATCACTAGCCTAGAATGCAGTGGGAGTCAGATCCGTCTGTGGCACTGAGCGGGGCCGGGCTTTGGGCTCATGGGTAGAGCCACTGCGGGGCTCCCACTCTCGGGAGCTCCCCCATCTCTGTCCTCCGAGGCACTCAGTTTCTCTGCTGCATTTGGAGGAGGCCCTCAAGCCCCTCGGCTCCCCCAGTGGAGAGTCTCGTTTGGGGTCCTGCTTCTCCCCTGTACTCATTAACTCCTCCAGGTCTTCCTTAGAGAAATATCTCATAGAGTTGCTTACCCTCCGTTATTAAGAGGTGATAACAGCCCCACATGTTATGTCTTCTCCAAGTTAACACATAGGCTGATTTTCAGCAGGCCCATTAAAGGCAGCTAAGTGGGGTGTCAAAGCACAGGGGGTGGAGCCCTGATGACATCAAGGGCATGTTAACCACAGAACTGTCCCTGTGATCATACAGGGACTTCCAGCAGTGGATAAGGGAAGACACAGGAGGTGGTCCCAAGTTTTAGCTAAAGTGCTAAAGTTACTCCACTTTTTGTAGGTGGCAGGACTGTAAGTTTAAGCAGGTGCACAATTCACTTCCCAACAACTCAATCAGTCTGAAAGCCAAACCCAAGAGCGTGAGGTAGTCCTAGTGACACACTTGTCTTTGTGGGGTTTTCCTTCAGTTGGGCTGAGACGGAGGGGTGCGACAGAGTAGACTGCAAAAGCTCTAGTAATGGCATTAGAGCTCTTATGCTCTTTGATTAATCCTCAAAAACAGTGCCTTGGAGCAAGATCCAGACACTGGCTCTTTAGAGAGCTATATATCCAGGGGAGGGTCAGCAAGTACTATCTGGGTTAACTTAGAGTAAAGGCCATTCTACTGGTTCCCCTCTGTGCTTCTTTAGCACAGTTCATGGCTTGGTCAATTGACCTAGAGTTTTCATAGCTCCAACTGATTGGACCACCTGTTCCCTTTTCCAACACATGTGATAGGTTCCATAACCTAGAAACACCGATATTAACCCTACAGCTGAGAAGCCTAGGAGCAAGGAAAGGTAAGGAGCAGGTGGGGTAAATCCAGTATGGATGGCATGGAAGGCTTCCAGATGCATCAGTCAGACAGCTGGGATTTATGCAGGAATTGGGAAGATTTATCCATCTGGGGGAGGCTTCAGTCTAAAAGGGGAAATGAATAAATGTTACAGTAGCTTGGTGGTAGTTAGAAATATGAGGTGTGCAAATTGCCTTTTGGGATAAAATCTAGGCATATGGTATGAGACGGAATCATGCTCGGTGGAGGCAGAGGTAATATGTGGCAAAGTGATGAATTACACTTTGGTTTTTATTTCTATTCTCAGAACTCAGAGTTCATTTTAAGTTTCTTACTTGATCACACGTGCAGTGCCCCATACGTATCTGGTGGTCCTGCCTTTGATATGAAGTGTGACATTTGTGCAACAGGAAGACATGCTATTGGCGAGTGGGAGCCCAGGAAGGCCCTGCAGCTGTTCAGTGGGTGTCACAGTCTGACTGCCATGCACAGCACCCACATTTGAACATATGGGAACCCCGAAAGTGAAAGGTTGTCAGATGATTTACCATTTTGAATTATATAGAAAAGCAGCTGACCCAGTGGGGACACTGTCAGGTCTCTGCCCTCTTCTCAGACGCCCACATTTCCTCACAGCAAACTCAGAGGACACAGCCCCAGGAAGCAGAGTCCATCAATCAGTTCTGCCCAAATGTTTCTAGAGATATGGTGTTAACATCAGAAGCGAGAAAGAACTTTATCTAAGTGTGACAAGTTTCTTAATCTCCCTCTTATTTTTTAATTTTAATTAAATTATTTTTATGGTTTGATATTCATTGAGGGTACAAAGAATTAGGTCTTACTGATTGTATAAAAGAAAAAAACCCCTGTGAAATAACTCCCTCTTACTACTGTGTCCTGTCCCCAGGATAAATGTCTTTTTTTTTTTTTTTTGAGATAGTCTCACTTTGTCATTCTGGGTACAGTGCATCATAGCAACCTCAGACTCCTGGGTTCAAGTGATCCTCTTACCTCATCCTCCTGAGTAACTGGGACCACATGCACCTGCCATGATGCTCATCTAGTTTTTCTATTTTTAGTAGAGACGGGGTCTTGCTCTTGCACCATTCTCTTGCCCTGGGTAGTCTTGAACTCCTGAGCTCAGGTGATCTACCTGCCTCAGCCTCTCAGAGTGTTAGGATTATAGGTGTGAGCCACTAAGCCTAGCCTTAATCTCCCTTTTAAAAAATAGGGCATTATTTTGATTCAGAACCAATATGAAAGGAGAGGTGAGTGTGTCCTGTTTAGTACTATAATCCCATTAAGTCTTTCTCTAGAAGCAAAGCAAAATCAGGCCTGGTTTTCTAAGGTAGGTGAGGGCTATCCCATTAAACAACTCAAACCAAGAAGAGCTGTTTTTGGAAAGAGTTACATAAACACATGTGGGTGGGAGTAGTCAAGTGTTTCTCAAACAACCAGAGGTTGTGGGTGAGTGGATAGAGGTACTACCCTAGATGGAAGGCTGTAGATTAACATGTACAGTTCTCTTGAAAGTTCACGGCCAATCCTAAAGCAGAAGGCTAGAGATACGCTTCTGTTTGCTCATCATCTTTCATTGAAATCCCCCTTATATACATTCAGCTTGAATGCCACAGATCTACTAGCAGGGTGTGAAAGTATTAACCAATGTTTGTGAGTTTTAAAATTGAGCAGATGTATTTTGCCTTTCTCTTAGATGAGGCGTCACAATGTTCTGGGGTAACCTGTCCTACAAGACACGGGTTAGAAAAGACCACCCTCTCGTAGTCCTGTCCAAGGCAGCATGGAGGAAACTCAACTGCTTATTCCTGGAGTCTCATTCCCTCAAGCAGAGTTCCAGAAGAACATATGTCAGAAAAGAGAAAATTGGTCAGGGCCGCTATTTTCATTTTCTCTAAAGTTTCCCCTAGAGCAGTTGCTGGAATGGGTAAGAAATGGCCAAGTGCCTTTGAGTTCTCCCTGGGAAAGAATTTTCAAAAGGGGAGGCTAAGGAAAAGTCGAGAGAGAGGTCTGAGGATGGAAAGGCAGATGCCGTGAAGGATGACACCAGTTAACCCAGTAACACCATTTCTACAAGGGCTGGTAGAGTGGAAGACCACGCCTCAAAGCTCCATCCTTTGTTTTGTTGCTTTGAGGCGTGAACTGGGTTCCTAACACTTTTTTAGTGTTGGTTTGTCAATATCACTTCCACTCTTCAGGAGTAACGATGATGACGATGATGACGATTTGCCCTGACTCTTCACAATTCCACTCAGCACTTTACTTTGTCCATTGTTCGAAAGCCTACTCCCCTTTCTGAAAACACAGGTGGCCTACACTATTATATCAGATTGTGGCTGTGATAGAAACCTTTTTTTCTCACCATAATTGCTTGGGGAGCTTTTCTGGCTGGGAGGCAAGTACAACTGCAGGAGTGCCCCTGAGAGCTGAGCTTTGCAGGGACTACAAAGGCGTGGATTTATAGTTTTTAGAGATACCCTAAGCTGCTTTTGTGTAGATTTATTCCTTTGTCCTAAACACCCTTCTCCTTAAAAACCACCTGCAACTGTGGTTTGCAAATGAACTGCCTCTCCCATATGAAGGGGAAAAAACCCCTGTGAAATTGACAAAAACCTCACCTGCGACCACTATGAGTCAAGAAAAGCAAAGAATCTTTTAAAAAATGTATTATTATTATTATTTTTTTTAGAATTCCTTCCTAGAAGGAGATATTGTATACTTAGTTAACAATGGCAGCAAAGCAGATTTTTTTTTTTTTCAGTCTAGTGTCACTTCACTGACTTTTGGCTTCAAGAAAGATTGTACCCCATTTCACCTCTCTTTTCTTCCCAGACACCATGGAATTAGCAGCACCTTTCTGGAGATTGTCTTCAATGATCCTGTTTAACCACTGACCTGAAGGCACTTCTTTGAATCACAAAAACTAAAAGAAAAATGTGAGACCCAAGGTGTGTTATTGCTTTTAAATAGGACTCTAGCCATGAAATGTTAGCTATTTCTTAAAAAAAAACAAAGTTTCTTTTACTATAAAAATAAAACATGTACTCTATAGACCATTTGGAAAATAATGTATAAAGGAAAACCCAAAACCATCTTTGGTTCCACTATCAAAGAAAATCGCTTTAACATCCCAGTGCTTCCTTCTAGTTTTATTTCTCTGAGCACAATTTCATGGTATTCTGAACTATGTGTGTATGTTCAAAATGGATTCTGCTTCAGTGTACTATAGATTGCTAGCTTAAAATAGTACACAAAGTTCTCCCCTGACCATCTTACTAGAAACTTTTTTCTAAACATACATTTTACAGTTGGCTTAATAGTTCATTGAAATGGGTGTTCCATAGTTTGCTTACCCTTTTCCCTACTCATCAACAAATGTTCACCCCGATGAAGGTTTTTCAAACTTTTCACCATCATAGATAAGCTATGGTGAACATCTTTGTCTATAATTTTTTTCTTTGTTTTAGTTTATTTCTGTAGAACAGATTTATGGAAGAGAATTAGAGGCAAAAAAAGTAACAATTAAGCACTTTCTAGATTTCAACATTTGGCTTGGGTTGTATCCTCTGTCTTGGCTAAATACAAGGAGTGGGAGTTTTTATTGGTTTTTTTTGTTGTTGTTTGTTTTTGCAGTTTTTGTCCGGGGCTGGGTTTGAACCTGACACCTCCAGCATATGGGGTTAGTGCCCTACTCCTTTGAGCCACAGGCACTGCCCTGGTTTTTGTTTTTAATGGAATTTTGAAATAGGGAAAAGGTCATCACCCCAGCAGCTATAGAGCTTATTAGTACCTTTCAGGTCTTTCATAGTACTGTAATATTTCTGGGGATAAGGAATATAATGGATTATAAAAGAAAGCTAGAAAAAAGTAGAATATATGTATATATGCTATGCATGGGTTTGAATTTGTGATAGGTCTGCTCCTCTGGGCCTTTCATGGTGCCCCCATGTCAGAGCAAACTGTGGCCCTGAGCTATAGCCTGGTGTCTACACCTGCGGGCTGCTGGTACTGAAGTGGGTTGCACAGCAGGAAAAGAAAAAAATAATATATAAATGCAGGCTGGGCATGGTGGATCACGCCTGTAATCCCAGCACTTTGGGAGGCTGAGCCAGGAGCATTGCTTGAGGTTGGAGTTCAAGAACAGTTTGGACAAGTGTGAGACCTTGTTTCTTTAAAAAGCAGAAGAAAATTAGCCAGGCATGGTGGGTCACATCTGTATTAACAGCTGCTTGGGAGGCTGAGGAGGAGGCGGCTTGAGTCAGGAGTTTGAGGCTGCATTGAGCTATGATGATGCCATTGTGCTGCAGCCCAGGCAACAGAGTAAGACCCTGTCTCCACCCCCTAAAAACCAAAAACCAAAAACCCGAAAACCATATGTGTGTGTGTGTGTTTGCATGTTGATGTGAATCCTCCATAGGTTTTCTTAAATTTTGATGTTCTTTCCAAGGATGTGATAAGCTGTCCGTGAAATCTCTTTATTTTAGACGTTAATAGGCAGAGATTTGAGACTAGGTCAAGACTGAGGATTCACACAACTTATTTACAGATAAGAGAGGGAAAGGGAAGGAAGCGGGGTGGGGGGAGGGGGGTAGGAATTTAACTTCAGAGAAGTGGAGAGGAAGAACATACTGTGAAATGAACAGCCTGGGAAAAAACAGGAGCCTTCACTTGCAGAGCTTAAATGCTCACTCGGTCTCTTTGATTCTTACTATCACACATTTTGAGAAAGTCTTTCCTCCTAATAAGAAATACTCGAAATTTCGTTTCTCAAAATGGTTTTGGGGGCACGTGTGACCATCCCAGTCTCTCTGAAGTGATGTCGTTTATTTTTAGGTGCATGAAGAGGCTGGAATCATCCCGGAAGCCAATAGTGTTCACTGGAGCAGCAAATTTCCTGAGGAAATCATACATTTTTCACCTATCAATCACAAATATTCATGGGGTAAATCTTATGTGCAAGAATGGTAGGTTGTATTTAAATAGCTGATTGCTGAACCATTGCAAAACTATAAATTAAAGGGTGTTTAAACTCTTTAACTCATTGTTGGGTCATAAGATAGAAACCGAGACTTTATATAAGAGTGGCAGAGACTTCCAGACATGCCAAAGGCAAGTTGAGTTTTCATTCTTTTGATTTAAGCAATTTAGAAAGAGTTAAGAGATTTTGGAGTGTGGTTTCTCTTTATCCTTTTCTGATGAGCAGCTTTTAATATTTCAGGCCACTAATTTTTTTTTTTCCTAGTTCTTGACCAGGGCTGGGTTTGAACCTACCACCTCTGGCATATGGGGCCGGCACTCTACTCCTTTGACCCACAGGTGCTGCCCAAGCCACTAATTTCTAAATAAAAAAAGTCACTTTAATTTGTGTCAATTTTGCCTAGATTTGCATCAACATTCTTTTTACTTAAAGTGGTATGGTAAATGAATTTTGACAAAAGAAAAAAAAGATACTGATGCAACTGCCATTTGAATTTAACAAACACAAGGCAATTCCATAAGCAACAGAAATATAGACTGGTATTAGTATTATTTTTAAAGAAAAATTGTTTCATAATTCTCTTTATAGAGATCTTTGTTAAAATGTTTATACTACCCAAAGCAATCTACAGATGTAATGCAATCCCAATTAAAGCACCATTGTCATACTTTAAAGAGCCTGAAAAAACAGTTCTTTGTTTTATATGGAATCTGAAAAAACTTTGAAATACCTTAGTCAGAAATAAAAACAAATCAGGAGGTATGTTACCAGACTTCAGGCTATACTATAAATCAATAGTGATCAAAACAGCATGGTACTGGCACCAAAACAGAGAGGTAGATTTATGGAACAGAATAGAGAACCAAGAGATGAACCCAGCTACTTATCATCATTTGATCTTTGCCTATCAAAAATATTCAGTGGAGGAAAGACTCCCTATTTAACAAATGGTGCTTGGTGGACTGGCTGGTGAACTGGCTGGCGACCTGTAGAAGACTAAAACTGGACCCCCACCTTTCACTATTAACAAAAATAATTGATTCTCACTGGGTAAAAGATTTAAACTTAAGACATGAAACTATAAAAATACTAGAAGACAATGCAGGGAAAACAATTGAAGAAATTGGACTGGGAGAATATTTTATGAGGAGGACCTCCCCCCCCCACCCAGCAATTGGAGCAACACCAAAATTCCAATACTAGGATCTGATCAAACTAAACAGCTTCTGCACAGCCAAGAGCACAGTAAGTAAAGCAAACAGACAACCTTCAGAATGGGAGGTGATTTTTTCAGGTTATGCTTCTGACAAGGGTCTGATAACTAGAATCCACAGAGAACTCAAACTGTATCAATATGAAAAGAACAAATAACCCCATTTCTATCTGGGCAAGAGACTTGAACAGAAACTTCTCTGAAGAAGACAGATGCATGGCCTGAGAACCCATGAAAAAAATGCTCATCATCTTTAATTATCAGAGAAATGCAAATCAAAACTACTTTGAGATGGCTAACTCCAGTATGATTAGCCCACATAACAAAATCCCCAAAATACAGATGTTGGCAGGGATGCGGAGAGAAGGGAACACTTCTGCACTGCTGGTGGGAATGCAAGCCAAAATGACCTTTTTGGAAAGAAGTTTGGAGAATACTCAAGGAATTAGACATAGACCTATCATTCGATCCTGCAATTCCTCTATTAGATATATCCCCAGATGATCAAAAATAATTTTACAACAAAGACATTTGCTCCAGAATGTTTATTGCATCCCAATTCATAATTCTCAACACTTGGACACAGCCCAAGTGCCCATCAACCCAATGAATGCATTAACAAATTGTGGAATATGTACACCATGGAATACTATGCAGCCATAAAAAGATGGAGATTTCACATCATTTGTGTTTACCTGGATGGAGCCGAAACATATTCTTCTTAGTAAAGTATCTCAAGAATCGAAAAAAAAGTATCCAAAGTAGTCAATACTACTATGAAAGTAATATATAATCACCTACACATTCATACAAAAGGTAAAACATAACTATTGTCTGGAAAATAGAAGGGAAGAGGAGAGAGAGAGGGAAGGGGAGGGAGGAGGGAGGGTATAATTGTCTTACCAATTATAACCAATAAGTAAGCGAGGTGATGGATGTGTTAATCAGTTCAATGTAAGCATTTCACATCAATCAGTATACTGAACCGTATAAATGCATCAATGTTCACAGCTATGATTTAATAAAAAAAATAAAGAAAAGTTGTATCTATTCAGTTCACCTCAGACTTGATACGCTACTTAAGTGATTCTAGATTATTTGAAGGACAATGGGGACTGTGGTCCTGTTTTACCTTTAAAAAAAATCAGTATTGTTGAGTTTTGCTTTTGTGCCATGGTAGTTGGGCATTTAAAAAAACTGTGTAATTTTGTATATGAAAAATGTAACACAACTATAGCCTAGGATGAAGGAGGGAAGGGGAGGGAGAAGGAAAGGGAGGTGGGTAGGTCGATAGAGGGAGGGTTAGTAGGGGGACCACACCTAAGGAGCATATTGCAAGTACAAGTTGTATCTATCAGGTATAGAACACAAATGTCTTAATGCTGTAAGTGGGTAAATAAAGTGAAAGCTATGTTGATTTGTAGCATATAAGCACTCCAATTTGTTCAAATAATCAACAAATTGAAATACATAACGGCATAAATGTATGTATGATCTATGTACAAATGACTTAATAAAAACAGATACAGTAAAAATAAATTTAAAATAAAAACTGTGTAATTTAGTTCTTAGGTTGCAGAATGTTAGGAAGATAATGAACTCTGACACTAGTAAGAGGTACAGTGTGCAGGGTGCAGTAGCTAAGTGCAACTTTGGCTGGTCTGTTATTTGTGGCTGTCCCATGAAAGCTGGGTCATGGTTGATGGGGCATCTGTAGAACTACAGGTATGGAAAGAATCATTTTTTGGGTTTGAAAGGATGTCATATAATAGAGATGAAATACTACTTGCCCACTCACATCCTCGTCTTAGGAAAGCACCTTATTCAAAATCCCCATGGAGGGAACTATGGCCATTGTGTCACTGGAATCTCAGAAGGAGAGAAGGATAGGGGTGACAAAGTAGCAGTGGAAATAATGACTAGATATTTCCCAAATTTGGCAATTTGATTAAAAAAAGAGTAAATAAAATACATTTTTCTTCTCTGAAATTTTCTGCATTCTGTTTGACATTTGAAGGAAGAAGTACAACATTGTTTGTGGCTCTTACTGTTGTATATGTAGGAAATATTTAAGATAAACATAAATGGCAGAGGTCAAAGAGTTGAAGGGAAGTAAGGTTTCCACACTTTGTTCAAACAGACAAAATGTGTGATGGTGCCTGTGGCTCAGTGGGTAGGGCGCCAGCCCATATACCAAGGGTGGCAGGTTTAAACCCAGCACCAGTCAAACTGCAACAACAACAACAAAAACAGCCGAGGTCAGGCACCTGTAGTCCCAGCTACTCGGGAGGCTGAGGCAAGAGAATCGCCTAAGTCCAGGAGTTGGAGGTTTCTGTGAGCTGTGATGCCACGACCTTCTACCAAGGGCGATAAAGTGAGACATAGTCTCTTAATAAATAAATATAGCTGGGCATTGTGAAGGGTGCCTACTAGCTACTAGGGAGGCTGAGATAAGAGGATCACTTGAGCCCAAAGGTTGAGGTTGCTGTGAGACTCTTCTATTAAAAAAAAAACAAACAGGCAAAATGTGGATACCAGTAGATTTTGTGGCAACAAAATGGTTCGAGTGGTTCTATATTTTGATTATAGTGCTGGTCCCAGGAATCTACACATATGGTCAAATATGAACTCTTCATACACATGTAAGAATGTCAATGACCTTGTTTTGATATTGTATCACAGATGTAACTGTTGGATACTGGAGATAACACCTTTGTAATTTCCTGTAATTCTCTAATTATTTCAAAATAAAAAGATAAAAACAAAAGATGATGGAATAAAGTTTCTTGAAAATGATAAAAGCAAACATTAAAGTCTCATCATGATTCTCTGGCCATAATCAACATTTTAGATGAATGAAAGGTTTGTTTCAGAAGCAAGGTGGTAGTTGATAGGGACTAACTGATTTTCTTAAATTTAAAAATTTCATTGTGGAAGAAAACACGTAATGGAATAATAAGAATATTAGAGGAAAAGGAAATTCAATATTGGCTTTAAAGAGAGAGGACAGACATTCAGAACGAGCTTCTGTCTTTATCAGATCTGATGCCTCTTGTTAGGCACTCATCTCTGAAGCATGAAAGTGATTAAGCAATATTAATTTTAATAATATTATATATTCCCTTGGAAATCATAAACTATTCTAGAAATCAACACTGATTAAACTTTGATAAATTTTGGTCTAGAGCTAACTTAGACTAGTTATTTTCTCCTATAAGTTTAATTAGAAATTATTAGAATTAGTACTTGCAATAGTGCTGATAATTGAAAGACAAGGTAAAAAAAGAAAAAAGTCTAGGCATGGTGGCTCACACCTATAATCTCAGCACTTTGGAAGGCTAAGGTGGGAGTATCACTTGAGGCCAGGCATTCAAGACCAGCTTGGGTAATATACTGACACCCTGCTCTCTCCCCCCCAAACTAAAAAAAAACAAAACAGAAAAGGAAAATTCTCTTCTTGTATGCTGGTAGAATTTGTATGTCAGTAGAACACCAGCAGATGGCAAAGAAAGCTTTCAGAACGTTCAACAGTTCTACCATCATTGATTTGTCATTAAAATAAATCCAAGAATGTTTCAAATGCCGAAACGGTAAAGTCCTGGCACTTTTCAGTTTGGTCTTTTCTGTTTTTAATCAAGCTCATTTGGCAGCAGGAAAGGTTTCCCTTGAAAATGCGACAGAAAGTCAATGGCAGGCATAGCAGGCAGAAATACAAAACTTCAGGTTTCAGATTTCTCACCTGGAGCTAAATAAAGTTGCTTCCAAAGTGGCTTTGTAGTGTTGTCCAACTCACATCTACAGTTTCCAACTGCTGTGTTTGCTAAAGTTCAATATGAATTGGAACAGACCAGTCTAGACTATGAAAGCTTTAAAAAATGGCATTTCCTTCCCATACTAACGTGTCTATGGAGGTATCCTAAAATAAAAAGGTGAGCATTATTTTTTGTTTAAAGAATGTCCTACACAGTAAGTATTCATGTGGAAAGAGCCTGGCTTTCTGATTTGTCTTTCCTGATTGCCCATTGTAATGGGGTCACAGACGCTTATATCTCTGGAGCTCAATCAAGGGGTAGTCAGATTAGAATTAAATTACTGCAGGATTTTTTACATAACCTGAGGGCAGAGACCCCTGACCACTTCATTAGCCACAAAGCAGCATTTGCCACCTGCTTCGTTTACACATGAGTTGGCACAAATTCTTTATTCCATTCCATGCTGCCTGAAAGTACAGTGACTAGATTAGGGGATTGGATGTGTGATTGTTTAAATCTGTCATAGTGTCAAAACGACATAGTATATTATGAAATTTTAAACCCAGAGAGTGTTATCTTTTAAAAGGATTTTTCTTTATTCATTAGCTTTAAAGAGATATTTTAGGCCAGGTATGGTGGCTCATGGCTGACTCTGGGAGGCAGAGGCAGATAAACTGTTTGAACTCAGTTTGAGCTTCTCTAATAAAAAATAGAAAAACTAGCTGAGTGTTTTGGTAGGTGACTGTAGTCCCAGCTACTTGGGAGGCTGAGGCAAGAGGCCTGCTTGAGCCTAAGAGTTTGAGGTCGCTGTGAACTAAGATGCCACAACGGCGCTCTACCCAGGGGGACAGAGTGAGACCCTAGCTCAAAAAACCCCCTCAAGACAAACAAAACAAAAACAAAGAAACAAAAAACCAACAAGACCCAGGTATTTTACAGACATACCAACATGAGTTTAGTGTTTAATAATATGTAAACAAAAGTTTCTCTAAAATAGAGGGGTTCTCAAAAATTTTTGTGAAAACACAGGTTTCGAACATAGCAGAGGCTAAATGGATATTTATTTGTGAAGGGAATGAAGGAAAAAAGCTCCTAGGGCAGTCGTTCCAGAAATAGGTTTGTATCAAATTATTTTAGAGTATACTGAAGTAGGCAGAGCATTTGTCGATGGTTCCAGAAAGAATTTGAGCCTGCTCTGTCATTTACTGACTCTAGGGTCTGGTCGGGTTATGTAAATTCTTTAAGTCTTAATTTTTTTTTCTGCATAAAATGAAAACAATAACATCCCATATATGTCATATATGTATTCATTAGGAGTACCTGAGATAATCTGTCCAGCTGGTTCACTATGCTTGTCATACAGTAAGTGATCAAAAGTCACCTATCATCACTGCTATTAAACTAAGCTTGTTTCACTAGCAATGCTATTTCTGTAGGAAAGTCACCTTCATTGCTCAATCATCAGTGGCTCATGTGGTTTGTGGAACACTTAAGTAGTTTTCTGCTTCTCTCTCCTTCCTTTCTCCATGATTAAATGTCACTACGCATACTGCAAATATAAAGAGATTTATAAGTAAAGCTAAGGCATAGACATTCTAATTTGTGCTTCTTTATTAATAATCTCATTTGAACTTCATAACAACTTGAAAGACTGGTGTGCCAGAAAATTCTGGAGTCCCTTCACTCTTTGCCATTTGACAACCCACCTCCCTTGGGCGCAGGTGAACTTGCTGGCTGTGTACAGAGCATGGCCCTCCAAGGTTGGGCATTCTGTTCCCAAAGGGTGATTTATAGACTTCAAAACAACTGGAGTTGAAAGCACACGGTGTTCTTCAGATTTTAATCTTGCTCTATGTCTTAACAAAACTTTTCCATTTTTATGACTTCATAATATCAAGAGCATAGAAGAATCAACCTCAAGTTCCCTAAAGAAAAAAGGCAAATTATAACCGAAGTCTCGTGAAATTTGTCACTGTTTATTTTACTATGATATAAAAGCGGACAAGAGGAGCCACAAGAGGAGTAGGTTTGTGCCAGAGATCTTGTTGTTTTTTTTTTCCTTTGTTGTTGTTGTATGTGGATGTGTGGTCTGAGCCTGCAGTGGTGGGACTAAGTGTGTGACTGCAGTTCTTTTGGAGAGATTCAAAGAAGTAAATATCATTAGCGGAGAAACAAGGACCCAGTCCAGGCAAGATCGGAATATTTATTTGCTTTGTTCGAGAAGCTGATTGATATCTGTCCCTTGCACTTCTGAACTTTCCCTCATTGCTTTATAAAAAGGATCTATTAATTAACTCAGTGCTTGGCAGAAAGAAGTGTGCTTTCTCTGAACTCTAAGAATTCTCCAAAAATGGTCATTAATTCTGCAAGAGGAGCAGCATTATGATCTCGTTTTACACATGAAGAAACTGAAGTTCAGGTTGACTTCATAATCATGCAATAACGAAGTGGTAGAGTTGGGCCCCCAAGGAACAAACGGCTGTTTGCTGGGAGACCTGGTTTTAACTCTGACTCTGCTTCCATCTAGAGGCCCATCAGGTTGGGTCTGAGTTGCCTTGTGTGAAAGTAGGCTCAATGGATCAGACGGGCACAGCAAACTTTTTCTGCAAAGGGCCAGATAATAAATGTTCTTGGCTATGTGGGCCTGTTATTTAAAGAGCAAAAGTGTAGGTAAACAAATGGGTGTGCCTGTCCAGTGACACTTAACTCACAAAAACAGGCAGTGGGTTACATTTGGCACATCGGCTGTAGTTTGCTGATCACTAGACTAGATTATGGAGAAGTTTCCTCCACTGCTAATATTTTATGATTCAACTTGTTTTACTAGCAATGCTAGTTCCATAGGAAAGTCACCTTCATTGTTCCATCATCAGTGGCTCATGTGGTTTGTGGAACACTTAAGTAGTTTTCTGCTTCTCTCTCCTTCCTTCCTCCATGATTAAATGTCACTATGCATACTGCAAATATAAATTACCACCTTAATGTTACTCTGCATAATATCTTATGTGTTTAGGGTTTTTGTGTGAGTGGAGGTGGTGGTGCAGAGCAAGGCATACGGGATTGGAGTGTAGGGTACATGAAGGGAGTTAGAGGTGATGTCCGGGATGGGGTGACTAATGGGGAATAAAGGTCCCAGATCTGTAGGACAACTCTCTAAAATGTTAGCCCTGACTTCAGGGGAATCAAACAATTAATTTGATTAATTAATTAATCAAGCAATTAATTTGATTGCTTTTGCTAGATTGAGCCTGGCTTTAGTAAGAGTATCAGAGCTGCCAGCAAGAGGAAAGCAAGACTATGGAAGACCATGTCTCAATTTAGGGAAAAGTCAAAGTGCACATACCGCTGTAAGGGTAGTCCCAAGCCAGACCTTAAGAGGACAAACTCTGTTGACTCCCTGGCTGGACGACACTGGAGGGCAATGCAGAGGAGAGGAGATCACATCAACTCCATCCTCCTTTAAGAGATCCCTCAATAAAATATTAATGCAGCACACAGGCCAGACTTTAAGACCTAGAGTGTGACAAATGAATCTGCTTACTATTTACACAAACCACATTATTATTAATTTTGAGACAGAGTCTGACTTTGTCATCCTTGGTAGAGTGCTGTGGTGTCAGAGTTCACAGCAACCTCAATATTGGGCTCCAGGGATCCTCTTGCCTCAGCCTGTCAAGTAGCTGGGCACCCACCACTCTATGTTTTAGAGTTGGGGTCTCCCACTTGCTCAGGCTGGTCTCCAACTCCTGAGCTCAGGCGATCCACCCACCTCGGCCTCCCCAAGTGCTAGTATTAGAGCCGTGTGCCCAGCTAAAAACTATATTATTGCTACATAAATCTTTGCAAAGTTTATAATTTGAAAGAGCAGAATTTTCTTAAAAGACCCGAGTAATCATATATCATGACAATTTGCCTATTTCTGTCAAAGAATATTATTTTTATTCAAATATTATATTGGCTTTACAATCATAAATGCTTCTTTGGGAAATCCCCTCTCACCTCATCATCCCCTTCCTCGCCTACTACTTGCTGGGTAACCACTGCTTTGTCCTTTCTGATGTCTTTTCCTAGACATGTGTGTATCTGTTTTTCTGGGTGTGCCTTCACTTATTGTCATTATACAATGTTTTTGCTTATTCAGGCTAGTGGTATCACAAGATAAAAGTCTGCCTAGCTACCATGTGATAATGTTTTTGTGGTCCTAGAAAATGGTCAGCATAGGAAGAAAAAGACACTCACCCTTACATGTGTACAATTGCTCAGTATGTTCTATAAGAGGAACACGTAATTCAGTGGTCTGGAGGTCTGGGCATATTTCTGGCACTAGGGTTCTACCTCTTACCCCAAATCCTCAGACCGCTGTGGCATGGGTGCTTGCTTGCTCATAGTCATGAGATTAATTGTGCCACTTTTTAATTTTACTTTTCTGTAGTAGCTCTAATCTTAATCTACAAGTCTCAGGTGCAGTGGTTTGTATGAAAACTTGTTGAGTCTATTGGATAGAGAGAGATTTGGGTGCTTGAAGCAGACTGCAGGCTGAGAGGACATAAGATTCTATCATCGAAATTCAAGGAAGCACAACTGTAAGTCATTTGCTAACTCAGCTCCTAATTTGCCCTGATTTGTTGAAATGTCTCCACCCATCCTTGCTCATCTGCTGATGGCAAGAGCTGAGCCTACTTTTGTGACTCTCTCATGTGGCATGAGGCTTTTTTGTAGACTCTTGTCTGTGATTTCATTTTGCTAATATGAAAAAAGAACAGGCTGGAAGAAAGAGCCTTAATAGTATATTCTGCTGAAAATTTGAACAATTAAAGTGGGCTGACCCCCAAATCAAAGATTCATCATGTATGGGGGAAAAGTTGTGCCTAACAACTATAGTTGACAAAAATAAAGAATTTTTTCAGGAAAGAGGAAGTTTAGAAAAAATAGAATCTATTGTATCCAACAATAATAAACAAAGGAAGAAAAGCAAAAGAGAAATATATCAAATCCTACTAAGCCTGGATGCACACTTGACCTGTGTACTTGAGGAAAACCAATAGAATGAGAGTAAAGTCTATTCCCAGCTTTCATAGAGGAACCCTTCCAATGTAGAAAGAAAACCAATGGGAGAAGAAAATTAATATGGTAGTACTGAGATCAGGTGAGAGAGGAAAGGAAACTGTGTATGAGAGAGAGAGAGAGAGAGAGAGAGAGAATGAATCAATATAGGAATAGGGGAGTGACAGAATGAAGAACTTTGAATCTTATTGTTAGTGTAGGAGACCAGATAGATGCAGGGGCTTGAAGCTCAGATGCTGGTGTTAAACAGCTCGTAACCAGAAGCTAACTAGAGGGGCTGACAAGAGCAGCAATGACTGGCTTCAGCCAGCTTGTCAGCTTTCTCTGCCACTTTACATACCCTTGGCTAATGACAGTATCATTTACCTTATGGCTTTGACAGTTCTCTGCCCTTGAAATCACCATGACAGTTCCAAGACATCCATATAAAATATGAAAATGGATAGAACTCAAATTTTTAATAAAAGCAAATCCCTTGACCTTGAATATTCCTCCCCCGATTAGTAAGACCACAAAAGATCTAGGCCATGTCCTTTCAGTGTCGCCATTTCTTTCCTTGCTCACTGACAGTGCAGTTTTGCTTTCAATAAAGCTTTTGCTTGCTAGGCTTACATGGTTCATCCTGAAATTCTTTTCCATGATGAACACCAAGAACTTGGAAAAACCTCCACTTGGAGGTGTGCAATGACCTTATATCATAAAATTATAAACTAAAATCTCTACTTGGAGGCTAGTAACACTTTTATATTATACAATTATAAGTTGCTTTAAAAGAACAAATCCATGGCTTAGAGGAACTGTGAAAGGTAATATTGGAATTCATAAAGTTGCACTCTTTTTTTTTTTTTTAAGTTTTTATTTTATTTTTTTGTGGGTGTAGGTGATCATTTCGTTTGCATACAGAGATAATTGTATTGTGCACATACATTTTCTTTCTTCCTATATCTTCCTTTCTTTCCTTCCTTTTCTGTCTCATTGCTCACAGCAACCTCCAAATCCTGGGCTTAGGCGATTCTCTTGTGTCAGTCTCCTGAGTAGCTGGGACTACAGGCACCCGCCACAGCACCCGGCTATCTGCCGAGGCGGGGCCTGAACCTGCCACCTTTGGCATATGGGTCTGGCATTCTACTCAATGAGCCACAGTTGCATTCTTAAATATCTCACTTGGTTAGTGTCTGCTATAATGGCTTAATGCTCAAACTCTTTTTCGACAACTGTGAAGGTCTTACATCATGGTTAATGTAATGATTAAGGGTGAAGTCAACAGCTGCCCCGTGTAAAAATCTTGGCATTTCATGTGTTACCAGATCCAGGAAAAAGTCACATCTTTCTGCTCCTAAATCCCTGTGGGGCAGCCAAGCAGGTAGCCTGCCCATCTGGAGAACTGCAGGTAGAAGTGGCCCAGTACTTAGGACAAGACTCATGGAGCCCAAGCAGGAGCAGAGGCAATGACTTCTGTGCAGTTTTTAATTACTTTAATCACCCTGTTATGGGTGTTTTCCCACACTAGGCCTCCAGCTAAACCCCCCTAGATTCTATTTAGATTCTAAATGGAACAGCACAAGACAGCCTCCCTGGACCCACTCATCTCCTGCTCTGATAATCTCATTGTATTTTAGCAAATATTACAAACATTACAAATAGTTCTGTAGTATAAATATTTCCCATGAAATACTTGGGATATACTTTCATACTTATACAGAATTATTCACCATTAACCCCAAATACATACTTAACTGCATGACGTAGATTCTACGTGGCAACCCGACAGTTTGAACTCTGGTACCCAGAGAATTTGGGAAGGGTCTGAGAAAAAGCAGACCTGTGGATCTTTGAATGAAGAGTCGGGGGCAAGAATGGATGTGGGAAGTGTAAGTAAATTGTCTAAATACTGAAAACACAAAATCCTCTGAGACGGGAGCAGAGAAAAGCCAATCTGTGTCTTCTGTCACTTTATCCACAACCTACTTCTCGAGGGGGAAGGAGTGGGCCTGTGGCCCTTTCCCTCCAGACGGGCCTCCTGCGAGCACCCCTCGGCACTTCTGGGAAGGATCTGAATTTTGCGTATTTAAGGAGGAATTTCAGTTGTCAGATAATGAGCTCTTTACAGAAGAATGGGCCAGACACTGGGAAGAGAGGCTTGTGGGAGGGGCAGTAACAAAGGGAAACACCAAAAGACACAAGGGCCTGCCCCAGCCACGGGGCAGAGCTCCCAAACTCCACTTACGGTACGAATGGAAACACCCACACAACGCACACGGCTGAGTTTTAAAATATCTTTTTCTCTTCATAAATCAGTGCTATTTAATTTACTAATCTCATATGTGACTGTTGCTGGAGGATTTCCTAGTGAGCAAGAACATACACACATCCACTGTCTCTGGTCTGGAGATGGTCAGCCAGGAGCCAGTGTAGTGTCCAGACGTATCCTGTTCCCCTGATGCTGAGGTCTCAGTTTGCAGTGGTCTAGAATGAACTCCTCTCATTCAGCCTCCAGGGTTTAAAAAAATTCCTACCTCTCTCTCATACATCGAGTTAGTAGGATTTTAACTCAGGTTTGAGCATCTTTTCATTCTCAAATGTATAAAAGTTGCATGCTCAGTGATAATTACTGACATTTTATGACAAAATTGAATAATACCACATGCAGGCATAGGCTTTTCTTTATAATTTATTCATCATTATTTATCTGGACTCAGGGTTTGATTACTTTCTTTGTAGAACTACTCTGTATCGAAGTTATGCTGAATTAAAACATGAAATTAAGTCTAGTTACGATGGAGGGATTTTCTTCTTGGAACATAAATGTTTTATACACACACACATGGGTGTATGTGTGTCTGTCTGTATGTATATATGCACTCATGCTCATTGTAAAAATAGCCCAGGGCCATATTACTGTGCACGTTCCAACATCATGGAAATTAGTTAAGGTCTTCTGTGCCTAAAATCTACTGATAAAAATATAGTTTAAATGCAGAAACCTAAATATAGCTTAGAGGGAAAAGGAAATGTTATTTATATAGGATAGACAGAGGCTTTAAAATAATGAAATAAATCTGAATAAAAGGAAATTCATAAAACGTTTGGTCAGTATTATTGGGTTATCCCTTTCGTTTTTTCTTATTTTCTCACGGAGATATTCCAGATCTCTTGGGATAGTCACTTTGTGGTCATCTTGCAATAAAAAACGTATTTCAACTCTATGATGGACACTTTAGCAGAGTGGCTGCTGAAAAGCTGAGCTTCATTATTGAGAGTAGGAATTGGTTTGGCTCCTTGTGCTAGCACCTAGGAGGCGCGGGGATCTTAGAAAGATTTCCGCTGTGCAGTCTCTCGTTCATGGTGCCGAACTCGCCATGTACCCAATAGCGGGATACAGGCCGAGAGGGAAGGGCATGCGTGAATGTGGCCAGAGGTGGGGCTACAGGTGGGCAAGGAATGTAAAGCCCTGGCTGTGCAGGACTCGGGTGGTATTTTGTTCCTGGGAACTAAGTGTGATAATAACAAGGGCACAGTCTTTGGGGACAGCTGTGTGTAGCCAGCTCAGACGCCCGCTGGCTCTGGCTGTGGCCTGACCACTCACCCGTGCTGCTCTGGATGGTCCTCACGGTGGTGGTGGTCCGTGGCGGGGACGACGACCTCAGGGACACGCACTCGTCGTCCTGGGAGCAGCCTTTCTCGATGGCCCGCACGTAGCTGTGGCTCCGCATTCGGAAGCAGCCGGGCATGGGCAGGTCCAGCGCTTCCACCGCCTGCGACTCCAGCTCGCTGAACACGGATTCGCACACCGACTCGAACTGCCCGTTCACTTCCATCTCGCTGACCTGCGGGCAAACACAGGTGTGGTCACACCCGCAGTCCGTTCTCCGTCTGCGGGAGGGTCTCTCTCTCCCTACAAGCATCTGTGAACCTCAGTCCCCAAACGGAAAAGCAGCAACTGGTTACCTTGCACTAAACTGCATTTTACTTCAAGTTATAGACTATAATTGAGTGGCATCTAGTTTATAATTGCAAATGACTGATTACATTTTAAAGAAAAAAAGCGTTGTTTTCGGAATGCCAGGAAATACGGGATTGGGAAGTCTTATTTCGAAGCAGGAACAGGTGATGATTCTTCATGTTTATAAATGTAAATACAGAGAACAATCTTACGGTCCATGGTTAGAGTTTGCATTATTTCGGGGTAACTGTTTTTAACACAAACATTTTAGAAACTAGTATTTTTACTGTGTCTTTTGAAGTGACTAGTTTGTTAAATAACTTCAGTGTTAAGCTTAATTTAGTGCACAGTCTGGAAACATGCCCTATATTTTCTGGCAAAGTACTCACATGTTGCCCCAAAATAGACTAAACTCAGATATGTCAAAATCTTGAAATACACTATCAAGATTTTGAAATATATACAAGTTTCAGTCTTCTTTATAAAGAGCTGATATGGTCCACAGATTGTTTACAAATTCCTTTAAAAAATCTTTGAAATGATATATGGGTTGATAGAAGAAATAAGACCCAGTGTTCAGTTGATCAGCAGGGTGACTATAACTTACAATAATCTATTGTGTATTACAACAAAGCTGGAAGAGAGAATTTGAATGGTTCTAGCATAAACAAAGACAAATAATGGGTTGGATATTCTCTATACACTGATTTGATTTTTACAAGCTATATAAATGTATGAAATTATCACATGTTCTCTGAAACAATGTACATCTATTATGCATCAATAAACAAATTTTAAAAATCTTTGAAAATAAGGCCCTCATTTTTGAGTAATAGGTTTTTATTGACCTGTATTCCTCTGTATATAATTTAAATTGAGTTAGAGCTCCAGCTGGCCTGGGTGTTCTGTTTTCACTTTGTAGCTGACTTGTTAGAGGTTTATGAACATGTCTCAATTTTCTATTACCTACTAGGATATCTTATCTCTATTTTTCCTAATTTTCAAATATTCATGAATAATTGAGCATTTAACAGATTAAGCTACAACTAAGTTTAGTACATTTACTGAAAACTATTATAATTTTGCCTGCCTTCTCATTTTATGTTATCTGAAGTTGTGTCGTGGAAATGGCTAATTTCTTTAAACCTCAGATAAAAGTGACAAATTACCCTAAGGTATATGTGGAAAGAGACACACATTTCTTAATAAGAACTATTTACAGTTTAAAAATAGTATTTTCCTATATCCTTTGTCTAATTTGATATGTCAAATTCTGGCCTATGTTTTTTCAAGGCTAACACATATATTCATTCACATTAGAAAACTGTATCTGTATCTATATTTATATCTATATCTCCTGTTTTTTCAGAAATATATGGACATACATTTAGAGGTAAAGGCATGTGATATCTGCAACTGTCAAAAGGAATGAATGAGATAAAGTGAGCCCAAATCTAAACAATAATTTTAAATCTCGGTCAAGGCTGTCTTTGTATTATACGTGTGTCCCTTTTGTAAGTTGAAAATGATTTCAAAGTAAAAAGTAAAGCAAACTATATATGTATGTGTAAATATGTACACATAAGTGTGTGTATATACATATACAAGTATGTATTTGTGTGTGTGTATATATATATACATTTTATTCAATTTCCTTTTTTAATTGACATATGAAAAAATCACAAATGCTAATATCTATCTCTATCAAGGTAATAATCATTAAATTTGGATGACTATCTTTCCAGAGGCTATATATGTGCTCTCCCCTATCTTTTATAAAGCTTGCATCATAGAGTGAATATAATTCTGCAATTCATTTGTTAATTTATATTCACTTATAATCTCCTCTTTTTTTTTTTTTTTTTGAAACTGAATCTTGCTCTGTTACTCCAGCCTAGAGTACCATGGCATCGTAGTTCACAGCGACCAAAAACTCCTGGGCTCAAGAGATCCTCCTGCCTCAGCCTCCTGAGTAGCTGGGATTATAGGAGGCTGAGTACGACGACCTGCTAATTTCTCTATTTTTAGCAGAGATGGGGTCTGGCTCTTGCTCAGGCTTGTCTCCAACTTCTGAGCTCAAACAATCCATCTATCTTGGCCTCCCACAGTGCTAGAATTACAGGTGTGAGACTTCCGGCCTGGCTTAATTTATATATATATTTTTTAAAAATTAAATCATAGTTGTGTATATTAATGTAATCATGGGGTACAATGTGCTGGTTTTATATACAATTTGAAATATTTTCATTGAGCTGGTTAACATAGCTTTTATGCAATTTTCTTAGTTATTGTGTTCAGACATTTATATTCTAAATTTTTCTTCATTCTCTTAATCCTTTACATGTATTTTTATTATACACAGGTACAGAAAACCATGCAATGTAAATGTATAACTTAATGAATTATAATAAGGCAAACATTCTTGGAGCCACCACTCAGATCAAGAAGCAAAACTTTGCCAGCCTCCCCAGAGACTTCCACATGCCCCATCCTGACAATAGCCTCCACCTCACCTCTCAGACTATATAATGAATCCCAGACTTTTACTACAATCACTTCTTTACATTCTTTATGGTGTCTTTCACCCAAATATGCATCCCTTGGCTCTACATCCATTTTAAAAATTTGATACATTTTTTAAATTCACCTTTAACATACTTGCCTTAAAATTACAATTTATTGATGAATCTGGGTTGTTTGACTCACAGAACTTCCCATAGATTAGATTTTGCTGATTTCACACTCACGATGGAGTTTTATCATGTTCCTCTATATTTTGTATTTCCTGAAAATTATAAACTGGATTCAGACACTTGATTAGACTCAGGTTCAATCCTTTTGGCAAGATTAGAGGTCATTCAGGGCACATTTTGTCTAGGTTGTCGCTATTCTCACATTGTGAGGAGTCATTTGTACTTAATACATAGATTCAATAATTCACTGGGGGTTGCAAAATGTCCGTATCCTAATTCTATCACTACTTTTAGAATTACTAGTTGGAATATCCTTTCCTATTTTATTTGGTTACTTAATGGTTTATCTCATGTTGGTATGGCAAGATAAATTCTTGATTTACCCATTTTATCTATGTTTAAGATAAAATTGTTAATTCTTATCTTTCATAAGTGATTGATTTTTTAAATATTAAAAGTAAATCAAAGATTTAACAGTACCTGATGAGCCAGGTTTGGTGGCACATGGCTGTAGTCTTATCTACTTAGGAACCTGAGTTCAGAGGATTGCTTTAGCCCAAAAGTTTGAGGCTACAGTGAGCTATGATTGTGTCACTGTACTCCAGTCTGGGTGACAGAGAGAGATCATGTCTCCAAAGTAAATAAGTAAATAAAAAAATAAAAATATTTATTGGTTTTAAGTCCAATTCAATTACTTTTCTTAGTGAACTCAAATCGTCCCATCTGTGGCCAGTGGGAGCCTCTTAAGTTGGCTTGTGAGTCCTTTTGACATGAAAGTAGTACTCTTTGATAGCTTCCTTGATATTTGGTATACAAAGGTATTCCAAACTCATACTATCCCTCTCTTGGAATCAGAATATTTCCAAAAAGCTCTTTCTTCTTTTAGTATTAAGTAGTATAAGAACGCAGGTTGGGTACTAGGGAAGTCAATTGTCATAGCTACTGGGTTAACTATTGTCCTTAGGTCTTTCTAATGGGCAGAACTACCACATGAATATGTCCAATTCAAATGCAGGCTACAGGGTTTCTATCTAATTTCTTTTAGATTTATCTTTAGATCTTTATTTCATACTAAGAACACTGGTTCTCAATAACACAGAAGATGATGAAATTGGAATATTCTACAACTATTGATCTGCTTATTCCATAATACATGGACAACCAACTCGGAGGAATAATACTAATACCACTGCCCATATATGGTCGTTAAAAACAGTTAACAATTTTGTTTTTCATGTGCTCCCTCCATTCTTCCTTCATTTTAAAATAGTTGTACTATATTGACTTTATCAGAGCATATACTCCTATCATACCACCTCCTCCACCAGACCCTCATTTTATCTTAGTTTTGCAAATAAGTGTATAATGCTTGCTATTATAGATGGTCCCTGACTTATGATGGTTGGACTTGTGATTTTTCAACTTAACCCATACACACTCAGTGTATTGATCAGGAATTTGATGTTTTCCTGGACTAGTGAGATGTGGTATAATATTCTCTCTTGATGGTAGGCAGGTGCTCAGGCAGCCATGAGGGTAAACAACTGATATGCTAAAAGTGTACTGCATTGCCAGGGTTTGGTGGGATACTTTATTTTGCATTTTTGTATCCCATCATGTTTACAAAATGCTCATTTTCTACCTATGATATTTTTCAACTTAGGATGGATTTATCATAAGTGCTGGCCATTTGTAATCCTCTGATCCTTTTGGTTGTCTAGTGCTCATTGTCTAGTATATTTCTCAGGATGGGCTCCTGGACACCACATTTCCTACATTCATCCTTGCTTAGAACAGTTTGTGCCATTTATATTTGAAAGTCACTTTTTCTAGATATGAAATTCTTTTGTTCACACTTTTTCCTTGAGTTCATTAAAATGTTACACCCCTTTCTCCTGGCATAAATCATTGCTGTTAAAGAGTCTGATGATAATTTAATTTTCATTTATAAGTCATTTGCTCTTTTTGTCCAGAAATCCAAGGGGTTTTAAAAAATTCTTAAAGTTCTGTAATTTTACCCAAGTATGTATGTCCTGATGGTGATTGTTTTGGGTCAATATCTCTGGTATATGGTGTGTTCTTCTAATAAGTAGTTTAAAATCATCTTTTTATTTCAGGAAAGTTTTTTTTTTTTAATTTTTTTGAGACAGAGTCTCTTCCTGTCACCCTCAGTAGAGTGCTGTGACATCACAGCTCACAGCAACCTCCAGCTCTTGGGCTTAGGTGATTCTCTCGCCTCAGCCTCCTGAGTAGTTGAGACTACAGGCACCCACCATAATGCCTGGCTTTTTTTGGTTGCAGTTTGGCCGAGGATGGGTTCGAACCCACCACCCTCAGTATATTGGGCCTGTGCCCTACCCACAGAGCCACAGGTGGTGCCCTATTTCAGGAAAGTTTTTAAAGAAATATATTGCTTTTATTATTTGTTCTGTTTGTCTCCTTTGATTTTATTCTTTAAGGACTTCTGTTACCTGTATGTTCAGTGTTCTTTGTCTATCTTTAATATTTGTCAATATCCCTTTAATTTTCTTACATCTTCATTTATTTTTGATTTTGAAAATTTACCATTTTTTTAGCTTCTATTTTTCTTAGTGTAGTTTTACCTTTTGTGGATTTTACCTACTTGCTTTCTGAAGTATTTATAAGCAATTCACACTCCAAACAGCAAATAAGACTGAGTTATCTTCTCAGCATATTCACCAGGACCAAATATTAGCAGTTTTCTCTCTCTGATAGGTCAAAAACAATATTGTCTTTTTTTTTTGTTTGTTTTTTTGAGACAGAGCCTCAAGCTGTCACCCTGGATAGAGTGGCATGGCATCTCTGCTCAGAGCAACCTCCAATTCCTGGGCTCAAGCGAGTCTATTGCCTCAGCCTCCCAAGTAGCTGGGACTACAGGCGCCCGCCACAACGCCTGGCCATTTTTTTTGGTTGCAGCCGTCATTGTTGTTTGGCGGCCGGGGCTGGATTCAAACCCGCCAGCTCGGTGTACGTGGCTGGCGCCTTAGCCAGTTGATCCACAGGCGCTGAGCCAATATTGTCTTGTTTTAATTTGCATTTTCTAGCCTAGAATGTGGGGAGTATTTACTTGCATTTGTATTTATTTTTCTCTGTTTCCTAAGTTTTACCCAAGATTCTTTTGGATTGTTTACTTTTTCTTCCTAACTGGTAGATTTATTTTAAGCAATTGAAACATTAACCCTTTTTCTTAATGTGTGTAAATATTCCTTGAGCCAATTGTATTTCAACTTTATGAAATAAAGTTTATTTTTGCAACAATAAAATATTAAATTTTATTTAGAATAAAAGTACTCATAGATCTTAATGTTTTACTTTGCATTTTCTGGAATTCTTGTTTTATTATAAGTAATAATTCCTACCACAATTCCATCATACACATATTTTCCTAAAATTTAGTTTAATTATTTTTGTTATTTTGTGTTATTGCTTAGATTCTTTTTTTTTTAATATGGGATGAAGAGTTTAGTGTTCTTTACACTATTAGTGAATAATTTGCTTGAATCCTCCAAGCTTCACTTTCCTCATCAGTAAAATAGGTACATAATACGTACCCAACTGGGATGCTTTAAGGATAAAAATAAAATAATGTAATCAATGCAGATTATATTTCTAGACACATAGTAGGCATTTCATAAATGGTAGATATTATTTTGTTGGACAGTGTAGTGGGAAAAATGAGATAGGTTAATTCAACTCTCTGAGACTGAGTTTCATAAATTAAAAAGTGATCTTTCTTCTAGAGTTGATATGAAATTAATGAGATAATATTCAAAGCTACTAGCATGTATCAGGTAACCAATAAACAGTAAATACCTATGCCATTGTTATTGTTTCCTTTATTAGCACTACTATTACTAGCAAAATTATGGCCACCAATAGCAGCAGGTATTAAAGTAACCTCCTAGTTGGGAGTCTGCATAATGGCATTTTCTAGATTTTGTCACTGACTAGCTGTGTACCCACAGACAATTCATTTGGGTGTCCATTTCTCTTTCTCCACACATACATGTGGCATATACGGACACACACACACACACACACACACACAGCCTAAGTCCAAGCCATAGCTAAGCTGCTGGTATTACCACTAAGGACAACAGCTGCCTGGTTAATGTGATGCTTTAAAATGATGCAGAAATCCAGCATGTTGCCAGATAAAATATGTCTGTAGGCTTCTAGTCTGCCATTCTAGACGAAAACACTTAGCATTTACACTTGAAATAAATTAAGGCATAAATTAAGTTAATTTGGAAATCCAATGACTACATTAAATATTTTAAAAGTGTCAGACTTCCTATAATTCTCTTTTCCAAGTCTTTAAAAGCCTCCATTTTATTAGAAGTACATAGAATAAAAATATATAAAAAGAACTAACATGTGAAAAGGTGCACAATTTTTCTCTATTATCCAAGCACAATCTGTTTATTGGGGTTTTTTACATCTAGGAGTAGTGAATGACAGAAACAAATACTTCTGTTTCTCTAAACCCGGCCCTTGGCATATAAAATGTTACTTTTATCTATGAGCCTTTGATGAATAATATGTCAGGTTTTAAAGGGGAATTGGACATAATGCACTTACATTCTGTATTATTATAGCGTCTACTAATGATCTGCTTGAGAGATAGCTCTAACATCATAAGGGTCAAACCCATTTGGAAAAGTTTAGGACATGTAGGGCAGTATAGCTTTGAAGAAGAGACTATTTTTCCTTTGATGACAATGTTGCACTATAATAGGAAATCTGAAATTATCCTTAAGACACTGTGTTACTTGAAAATTGAATATGGAACTAGAAAAATGATGCGTCATTAGGAACTCACTTAGGATGGCCATTACTCTCCTCCTTTCCTTAGAGCCAGCTGACTACCCCATGGAGCTACAGCACTTGGCCTGACATGGCATTAGTTGTCCCATGTTTCTGCGCAGTGGATGGTTCATATCTTATTAAGCCATCACTGGGAAGTGATATCGTCCCAAGGAAGATCAAATCCATAGTACAGTAACTAAAAGCAATCAACTGTATAGGGACAAGGTCCTGCTGGGGAAAATGAAATATTCTCCTGTTTTATGTTAATGTTATGAAGGCCATAAATGTGTATCAATTTCTAACAAAAATTTTAAAACTCACTAATGTATTCTGCATGTATGACAGTTGATTAATAAACTATTTTATGGTTTCTGAAGACTATGTGACCTTTAGGCCA
Organism: Arctocebus calabarensis; assembly: GCA_963573935.1. Classification (NCBI taxonomy): domain Eukaryota; kingdom Metazoa; phylum Chordata; class Mammalia; order Primates; family Lorisidae; genus Arctocebus; species Arctocebus calabarensis. Next base: position 49,550 of record CAUYON010065014.1, read on the forward strand.
TGAAGAATAAACCTATGCTTCAAAAAGTTGCAAAGATTATTTATTGTGGAATCAAAGAGAAAAAAAGCAAGTCCAAAGTACACCAAAACTATTGGTGGCTCAACTATTTCCCTGAGAGCTGGGATACTGTGTATCATTGGATAAGCGTTAACTAGCACAAATACGTGTGTGTACTCTCAGAGATTTCTTTAAAATAAGGAAATGTGTGTTGGGTCAATACTGGAACCTCATGTGCCAAGTTTCCCTGGCTCTCCCCACTCTGCTCTCAGAGTCTGTTTGTGGTTCCCAACTTTGCTGTTCAAGACTCTGTTTAGAGCAGGGAACTAGCTCTATGTTGATGGTAGGGATAAATGAGAGCAGTGGTTCTGTTTCAGGGTCTCATTCTGATAGTGAGATGTGTCAGTTTCAGCGTACCATTTCATCACTTTTTTCTTAATACATTATTAGTTTCATTATACAAGCATCACACTATACCATCACTATCAATACCATCAATGTCCCACTGTTACCATCACCACCACCTTCACCATCCAACCGTCATCACTACCACCACCATCACCATCACTACCACTAGCAACACTACCACCACCACCACCACCACCAGTCACCATGACAACCATGACCATCACTACTACCACCATCACCATCACTACCACTGGTAACACCACCATCACCACCACCACCACTACTATCACCACTCATCATGACGACCATCACCACCACCACCATCACCATTACTATCTAGCAACACCACTACCACCAGTCACCATGACAACCATCACCACCACCACCATCACTACCACTAGCAACCACACCATCACCATCACGACCACCACCACCACTACTACCACCAGTCACCATGACATCTATCATCACCACTGTCACCACCACCACCACCATTACCATCAGCACTATTGGTGTTATCACCATCACTAGCATGGTCACCACCACCATTATCACTGCTACCACCAAGAGCATTAATTTTCACCTTGATGATCTCCATGTCTTCCAAACTAGACTCTCTGCCTGTAGGTTCTCATCTCCTCCAACCTTTCCCACATTTTATTGAGAGATCAATTATCCTGCATCAGAGTTTTGATCATATCTCTTGCCTGCTTAAAAGCTGAAGGTTAGTTAATCTTTATCTAACCCTATTCCTAATGAATAAGATGCAGTTAGTTGTTTGGGCTTCCCATGCCAGGCCATTCATAAAAAAATGTTTCCAGGTCATTGGTCAGATCGGCTCTCCCAAAGCTGCCTCTATATGCATTCTAAGCTCCAACCAAGTAAGAGCATTCACTATTCCTTGATGTGCTTTAGGTTAGAAATTTTCAAAGTTCAGAACAAATAATGCTTGATTAGAATCTCTTGGAATATTTGTTAAAATGCCTATTTTGGGCCCCATTCCTAGAAGCTTTCTCTTTAGAATCCTGGGTACTTGAGATCTTTTTGTCCTTAGCTTTGGGATCTTGCTGTCAAATCTTGTGAGCACAGGTAAAGTCCCATTCAAGTAACCAGATGGTTACTTAAAAATCCTACACGGTGTTTCTATGGACTAATATTAAATATATAAAGCAATTGGCACAGCACCTAATCCAGCAAGTTCCCAAAAATATATAGCTTTTATTGTCAATTCTTGTCCCACCTATGTTCAGAGTATTTTTGTGATGTTGGAGTAAGTAACATCTGTAATAGAACTTTTATATTATTCATGTGCTGTCCACTAGACTGGGGGACAGGGATTATGTATTACTCATCATTGTATAACTTGCAAAATCTGACCTGGTGTTTTTCTCACTATTAACTGAATTAATAATCAGTTACTTATTTTTAAAAATTGTGACATAAATTTTAATTCAGAGCCTTTAACATTTCAAAAAATAATACCCCTTTCATGTTCTCCCAGAGGAAGCTCCTGAGACACCTCTTCTGGTGGCCCCTGAAAACTGCAGGGTCCTTTCCTCCAAGAGTCCCAAGTTCTCTATGCCCCTGACCTTAGGAGCACAGCCTTCTCAGATACTCTCTGAGACTTTTGATGAGAGAAATTGGAGAGTCTTAGCTCAATATTTTGGAAATACTGTTCAGTCATCCTCATTAAGTTTTCATCTCTAGCCCTCTGTATCAATTCTTAGAAATGGCAGTCTATCTCCCGTACCAAGGCGTGATATTCACCTAGGATGTGGTTGAGCTAAATAGGTTCAATCTTGTGTCCTGGGTCTGGGTCCCTGACTTGATGACCTGCTTAATACTCTAGCACAGTGGTTCTCAACCTTTCTAATGCCTCCTAATGCCATGACCCTTTAATATAGTTCCTCATGTTGTGGTGACCCTCGACCATAAAATCATTTTCGTTGCTACTTCACAACTGTAATTTTGCTACTGTTCTGAATCGTAATGTAAATATCTGATATGCAGGATGTATTTTCATTGTTACAAAGGGGTCTCAACCCACAGGTTGAGAACCGCTGCTCTATTTATTGCTTTTAGGATTAGACACTACCTTTTTTTTTTAATGAAGGAATTTAAATTTATTTTTTTCCTTTTATTAAGTCATATACATATAGATCAATAATGTCTGTTCTGTGCTTCTGTCCTACAAGCATTTTTAACATCCACAGCACCACCGTGATAAATACTAAGGTCTGCTGATGAATTTCTCAGAACCTCTCTGTTGGGCTTTACCCCCCTATAGAGGGCCCCTTCTCTCTCGGTAGATCGCTGACCCCACGTGCTTGCTGTGGCTGAACACATGGAATGCTCTTTGTAGCATTTCGCTGTACCTCCTGTCTGATCCCTCAATGGTCTGCTGCGTGACCGCTTCCCCACATCAAACCCTCTCCTCTCTTTCCCTTCCCTCCTGCGATTACATGTTTACTGCTGACCTCATGGTACTTACCTGGCTGATGGTGCTCATGGCCCGCATGTAGCTCTCATTCCTGGAGCGGAACTTTGGGGACGTGAGCAAGCCTGCGGGGTCAAGACCATCCAGGCTTCGGTTGATAGAGACCTCACTTACTGCCCTCAGGTAACTGTGACTCCGGATCTGGAGTTTGGGTGAATGCTCATTGGAGATCCTGGAAGAGAAGAATGGTAGAGGTGCATTTAGTCATATTCCAAAAATGGAAGCAGGAATAAGGCATGTCTCTAAGTATCATTTATGTGGTGCCCTAAACACCGGGGCAAATAATACGGTAGATATTCTACCTTTCTATGATTGCTTGCCCATGGTGTCTCAGAAGAAAGCAAACTTTTAGAAGGAGATCATCAAGGGCAATTAAAATTCTCTTCAGCCATTAAGTAATTTCTCCATTTACATTTTCCTAGGCACCCTAGGAAGGGAGATAAGAGTCCTAGAATTCTGACTTGTGCATTTTTTATTTTATTTTCATTTTATTTTACTTATTTACTTTTTGACTTGTGCCATTTGTAAAGTTTTCTTTGCACCTGTGCCTCTCCTGTGGCTATCTTTTTTGTTTATGGATTCTCTAGTAACAGCAAGTGGGTCTTTATCTGTATCGGTATCAATATCAATATTTCTTTCTTCTCTTTTTTTTAATTAAATCATAGCTGTGTATAATAATGCAATCATGGGGTACAATGTGTTGGTTCCATAGACAGTCTGGAATATTTTCACCAAACTGGTTAACTTAGCCTTCATGGTATTTTCTTAGAATATTAATATTTCTATCTTTCCACTAATTTCCCCTCCTTCCCTTCCACGGCACTTAATTTTCCCTTCCCCTCTCTTTCTCCCTTTTTACTTCTTTCCCTCCTTTTCTTTTTCAGCTATCTAATCTTTAACTCTCTCCCATAGTTGAGATTGAACTTAGTGAACAAAACATAACTCTTAGCCACCAAAAATGCATACATCTGTCTGAATCTTGAATGTAAACACAAGTGTTTACACACTTTGTGCTCTTTGGGTTTATTTCAAGATGCACTGTAACATGATAAAGGTAGGAAATGCTCACTGCAAAATGCCAAGCTACACAGAAGTGAATAAAGGAGAATGATCCTGTTTCCAAAATTCTGCACCTTTAAAGAAAGTATTCTTGGCATATTGGCATATGTCCTTCCTCACTCTTTTCATATATTTAAAAACAACTTAATTTTAGTAATGTTTTAAAGTTTGTTTTCACTTGGGATAAAGGTGATTTTTCTTTCTTTATTAAATTTCTTTAATTTTACATGTAACATTGCTTGCAATTAAAAAAATTAGAGTTGGTAGGGAAAAGATGTTTGCTCAACATAGTTACTATTACCTATCATGATTCTGGAGCTCTTAGCCAGAGAAATTAAAAAATAAAAAAAGAAAGGCTGGGTGTGGTGCCTCACACCTATAATCCTAGAACTTCAGGAGGCCAACGTGGGCAGATTGCTTGAGTTCAGGAGTTCGAGATCAGCCTAAGCAAGAGTCTTTAAATAGTCAGGCATTGCGGCAGGCGCCTGTAGTCCCAGCTACTTGGGAGGCTGAGGCAAGAGGTCACTTAAGCCCAAGAGTTAGAAGTTGCTGTGAGCTGTGATGTCACAGCACTCTACTGAGGATGACATAGTGAGACTCTGTCTCAAAAAAGAAAAAAAACAAACAGCAGAAGAAAGAAAAAGAAACAGGGCATATAAATATTGCAGTAGAAGAGATAAATGTTGAGTATTTACAGATTATATAATGAATTATTTGTAAAAAAAGATAATCAAATCAAAAGTCATGAGAACCTTGAGGTAGTGGTAACTAGATACAAGGTAAAAATACAGAAATTATGAACTTTTCTATATGCCTCTACCCCCAAATAAAATTTTAATTAAAAAATCCCATTTAAAGTGGCAAAACATATAATAAATGAAAATAAGCACCAGAATTTTATGAAGAAATTTTGTGATAAAACTTTGTGGGAGGCAATAAACAAATCCTACTTAAATGGAAACATTCCCAACAATTTTCCTAACTAAAAGTACTCAATTTTATAAAAAATTTACATTTCTCCTAAATTAATCTATAAATGTAATGCAATTGCAGTAAAAATCTGATGGCATTTTTAATTCAAATGTAACAAACTCACTTTACATTTCATATGAGGTTCATAGCAGTGTACTTCATAAGAGACAAAAGGTGAAAACAGATGCCATCAATGATGAACTAACAAATAAAATGTGGTATAGCTATGCAATGAAATGTTATTGGGCTGTTCAAAAGGAATGAAGTACTGTTACAGGCTACAACATGGATGAACTTTGAAAACATCATGGTAAGTGAAAGAAGTCACATATTACAAAATACCACATGTTACACGATCTCATTCATATGAAATGTTCAGAACAGGCAAACCTATAAAGACAGAGAAAGCGGCAGTGGTTGCCGAAAGCTGGGTAGGGAAAGGACAGGAAAATGATGGCGGTGGGGTTGATATCTAAAGGGTAGCAAGCAGGAGTGGGAAAACTTTTAATTGAGCTGTAATCAAGTAAGGCCACATTCAAGAAACTTCAATTAGATATAGTTAAACATGTACATTATTTTATAGAAATCTAACTACTATCTACTTAATAATTTCAAAAAATGAAAACTATACCTGTATTTGTTAGTTGTAAAGTGAACTAATCTTTTAATGACTTTGTTGTGTCTGCTTTTTTGGTGGAAAACATTTGAATAGTTAGTTGCAGCACAGAGATCTGTAGTTTCAGCTGATCCTCTACACTTGATCTTAGCCAAAAGGCCAAGAAGGAATCCAATGACCCTTTAGATGGGTATCAGTCATTTATGACCTTAGGGCCATCTTGCTTTGGGTTAGGTAGGAGAGTATAGATTTGCAGCAATAAGTGGTTGAAAAGCAAGAAAGCATTTTCTGGATATGTTGTTGAAAGCATGGGTAATCTACTGCCTTTTTACATATTTCGATTTGATTCTTCTTAGCATCAAAACAATGACTTCAAAATGTTATCTACTGAGAGTTCAACTGATTCCAACTGTAGTTCTTTAGGTGCCTTGGTGATATTAACTAGATGGGGATGAAATGCTAATTTAACTGTGACGCTATGATTCTCAAAGTCAGTGAAACGTCATTGTATTCTCCAGTTGAAAGGGTTAAAATGTCTATAATAGGTGTGTATTCTTCAAGTGATTTGCATATATCATCCTGCTCATCAATGACCTTTGCTAACTGATGAAAATGTTCATCTGAAGTTTTCTTTTGAAGAAGTAGTGTTTATTCATTTATTTATTTATTATTTATTTTTGAGACAGAGCCTCAAGCTGTAACCCTGGGTAGAGTGCTGTGGCATCACAGCTCACAGCAACCTCCAACTCCTGAGCTTACGTGATTCTCTTGCCTCGGCCTCCCTAGTAGCTGGGACTACAGGTGCCTGCCATGACTCCCGGCTAACTTTTTTTTTTTTTTTTTTTTTGGTTGTAATTGTCATTGTTGTTTGGCGGGCCTGGCTGGACTTGAACTTACCAGCTCTGGTGTAAGTGGTGGCTGACGCTTTAACCACTTGGGCTACAGGTGCCGAGTGAGAAGAAGTGTTTAAAAAAAATAGTTTTCAAAATGCCTTTTTTGAGAGGGGGCACATATCTTATAAAGACTCAGTTTTACCTTGCAAAACAAAATATTCAAGTTGTTTTGACTTGACATGATATCACACAGAAATACTGCGTGCCTACAGGAATCTTCTTTTCAATAATTCTCATTGCTGATTCTGTTCTTCAAAGATAAAATTTTTGGCTAATATCTGTAACTGCAATAGCCAATGCACTTCAGAATGATATGTCAAAATCCACACTGAATATATCATTATTCAGTTTTAGCATGCTATGAAACTGACAATTCTGTGTTGGGTTTGCAGGAATATACTCATATGTAACTATAACTTACTGAAAAGTGTCACTTAAACTGGTAGCTTTAGCACAGAGATTTTGCTGATGAGAGAATGAAGAGAAATGAGAGCATTGGGATCTGTTAATATTTTTTTTTCCCTGTGCAATAAACTCTTCATGTTTTCCTGTCATGGAAGATGCACTGTCTGTACATAAATTCACTAAATTTCCTGAACTCAGTTCAACTTCATGACATTTATTTTGAAAGTTGTTGAAGATATCTATTCCTCATGTTGTGTTCACAAGAGTGCCCCAAGCCAGTAACTCTTTGTAGCAAAGAAAATCTGTTGTGACTCAACCAAAGAATAAAACTTGTGCTGGGTCAGTAGTATCAGTTAATTCATCCAAAGTGACTGGATAATATATATTTTCCTTTTGAAGCATTGTTCTGTTGTGTTGAAGGCTAATTAATGTTACTGGTCAGTTCTGATTCTCTTTGAAAGAGGCAGTTGGTTGTACTTTGAAGTGCTATTGGGGCCTATGCATCCTACACTTTCAATAATGCATTCTTCCACAATTACTCTATCACTCAATAGCTTTTCTTTTCCCCTCTGACATATAAGCTACTTTATAAGTTGCTTCAATGGCATTATTTCCAGGTCTTATTGCTGCTTGAAAGGACTGTATTTGCTTTTGCCTTTCATCTTTTAATTTCTGCAATACAACCTTTTGCAACTCTCCCTTTAATTTAAAATACATGTATTTGGGGTCCTTATGAGTGTTACAATGCTGATAAGCATTAAATTTCTTTAATGTTGATATTGCAGTATAACAAAGCAGGCAAATCATCTTATCTTTAGCAGAAATAAGAATATAATTCCCAATCTCCATTAAAAAAATCTATTTCCTTCTTTCAGCATTCTCTTGGTCTTCTTTGATATCATGGGTTGTTAAGCACACAGAATTTAAAAATACCTTCGAGCTATGCAACTATTCACAAATTTCACTTCGGACAGAAACACAGTGCACCATTGTCAAAAGCTGATAACAGACTGGCATACTCAATCCCCACAAACTCTCATGTGGTAGTGGTGCCAGTCAGGCAGAGAAAGTTAGAACTAAATCATGAGTGCAGCAGCTGTTAATTTAGCCTTTATGGCTTACTAAAGTACTAATTGTGTCAGTCAATCTGGGAGGATTATTTTGCTGAAACTTGTTCCTTGGCATTTGAAACATGTTCATTTTAAAAATAAAATACATATATAAAAGTTGAACAAAAATGTATTAATAAAAGTAAAAGAAGTTTTTCTGTAAAATTTGGTTTCTGTAAAGGCTAAACTTAAGGACATAGAAGGCCACAAGTTTCCCACCACTGGTATAGAGTTTCTTTTGGGGGTGATGAATGTTCTAAAATTAGTTGTGGTGGCCATTGCACAAGTATAAATATCTTATGAACCACTGAATTGTACATTTGAAATGGGTAAATGGGATGGCATGTGTATTATATTTCAATTAAGCCATTATAAGAATAACATAAGGCCTCAAAAGCAATCATATTTCCTTATAAAGGGAGCTAATTTTTTTATTTTTTGCCTTTTTTGGTATAAATTTATGAGGTACGAGTGCAATTTTTTTCTTTTTTTTCTCTGTTGACTCTGCCCTGGAAAAAGTGCAATTTTGTTACCTGCATAGATAGTGCAGCATTCTCAGAATTTTTAAATTCTGTCTGTTTAACAACCCATGATGTCAAAGAAGACCAAGAGAATGCTGAAGGGTCAAGTTAGGGCTTTAGTGTATCTACCACCTGAGTAACGCACACGTTATCCACTAAGTGACTGCTCATCACCCACCCCTCACTGTCCCTTCTTCCTTCCAAGTCTCCGTTGTCTTTCGTGCCACTCTCCCTGTGTACACATGTAAAAGAAGTTTAGAGGAGTGAACTCAAGTGGGCAAAACTAAGAAGGAGAAACAGTTTGGCCGCAGTAAGAATTAAGTCCAATATCAGTCATACTCAAGAAGAACAGACAGATTTTAGAATCCACATGAAAATTAAATGCAGATGATAAGTAAAAAGGTCGGGTATAAAAACAACTAGAAAATAAAAATCAATAAAAAAAAAAGGGGACACACCCTTTATCAGATTGCAGCTACAATTTATAACTACAATGATGAGACAGTGGTGTTGAGAAGGAATGGACATATCACTGGCATAAAATATGGGGTCCAGACACAGAACTGAGTATACATTTAAATTTAGTATATTACAAAGATGACAGTTCAAATAGCTGGGGAAGAAAGTAACTATTTAATAATGGAGTTTGACTATTTGTGCATCATTGGGGGTAAAAATAGATTCCTACCATGTGTGTAGATTAAAAATAATATTTTAAAAATGCTCTTTAACATAATATAGAAAATTTTTTATAATCTCAATTTATATACCTAAAAATTCCAAGAAATTTATTGGAATTTTGTTAAAAACAAAACAACTATATAGTCTTATAGAAGGCAACGAGGAAGGTCTAAAGAAATACGAAGGAATATGGTGGGGAAAGATTTTAGAAGCATGATGTTAAATCCAGAAGTCATAAAGACAAGGATTAGTAGATAGAAATATATAAACATGTAAAACTTTTTGTTTAGCCAAAGACATTGTGAATGATGTTAAGAAAAATAGTCATTCAGTAGGACAGTATATTTGCAACATTAAACACCAAAAGGGCCCACATCTATAATATCTAAAGTAGACTTTAAAATGAAGAAAACATAATGCAATGAACACAATTAAAAATGGGCAAAAGTTATAAATAGATAACCACAGAAAAATAAATACATAAACTCATAGGAAAACAAATTTTACATGCCATTAAACATATGACAAGATGCTCACTAGTAATTAGAGAGGTGTTGGTAAAATACATTTACATATCACATCTATGCACATCCATGTTCACGTCTTCAGATAGTAAGGATATTTCCTGTATTTCAAATGTCCTCTTAGCAACAATATCAGACTGCTTCTATTCTTAAAGCTTGTATAGAATTACTTAAATACAATGGCCAAAAAACATAGTCTCAATAGCCCCAAATCCTGAGAATAGGATTAGCAATCACTTCCAGTAATTCCACTAAGGAACCAAATTAAAATAAATCTAGAATGTAACATCAAAAGTAAACATCTTATGTATTTTACTACTACAAAAGAGAAACTTCTAGAAATGTGCCCCATAGATCTCTTGAGTAGTTGCCAAATAGAAACATACCTCTTAATCTTTTATTAACTAATCTTAATCGCAGGTCAAGAAAATATTTTTCATTTGTTATGTGCCATTATGGTAATTTGCACGGTCACCTAATAAAACCCATGCCCAAAACACCAGCCAATAAAAAAATCGAAGAGTTCATTTTCATTTTAAGATTTTTTTTTTTCTGAAGAGAGCCCTAGCTTGTAGCTTTTATAATCTAAAATTCACTTCCCCTTAGAACTTGAGAGTTAGATGACAAATGTGTTTCTTTGGCTATTTTGCAACCTGACCCAGAGCAATATATTGCCAACATAAATGATGATGCTATTCCAAATGGTTATCAGGGCAGCAATAAGGGTGGCTATTTCATAAATGGTGTATATTCAAAAGAAGAAGCGAAAGTCTGGTATTTTGAAAAATGAATGTCTGCTGGCAGAGATTGGGAAATGAGGCCTCATTGCAATAATCTTTCATCCCGGCCATTCGTTATGAAATAAGGCATAATTCCAAAATTTCAAAGTGAAAAATCATTTAGAAGGAATTGAATAATTCTTTGGTGAGTCATTCCTGAGAAAACAATGCATACGTTAATAACACTGTAAATATAAGGAAGTGAACTTTTACCTTATCCACTTAGACAGCAGAGCCCACAGCTATCAGGGTACAGTACATATGTGGACTCCTGATGTAGAAACACTTGTTAAAGAAACACCAGAATAGTGCATTGATTACTTTGCCTTCATCTCAAAAGAAAGGTGATATGCTCAAAAGAAATGAGTATGCCAGGCATGGTAGGTCATGCCTGTAATCTTAGCACTCTGGGAGGTGGAGATGGGTGTGTTGTTTGAGCTCACAAGTTTGAGACCAGCCTGAGCAAGAGTGAGACCCCCATTTCTAAAAAAAAAAAAATAGCTGGGCATTGTGGCAGGCTCCTGTAGTCCCAGCTATTCGGGAGGCTGAGGCAAGAGAATTGCTTGAGCCCAAGAGTACGAGGCTGCTGTGAGCTATGATGCCATTGCACTCTATTGAGGGTGACAAAGTGAAACTCTGTCTTGAATAAAAGAAAAGAAACGGAGTGTGCATATTCACAAATGTTAGCTCTCTCATGTTAAATTATTTTTCAATGTTGGCCCAATAAAATGACATTCATCTTTTTCCACTTTTCTCCTTCAATTACTTATATTTAGTTAACTTTTCCTAGCTTATCAGAACTGAAATGAGAGTTTGGCCTTGCTGGACCTTTGAGTTCCATTCATTGTCATGTCCTGGAGTTGCAACCAAAGACTGGACTCCTTCATTGACTGAGAAGCAGCTGCACAGACCAGCGTGGCTGGGTGTGCCAGGGAGGCCGCCACCGCAAAGGAGAGAAAATGCAGCAATACTCAAAACGCCAAGTTGTAAAACAAAGTCTCAACAGAAAAAATGATTAACTTTTTGTTACGTAGCACTAAAACTATACTTTCAGTTGGTTGGTATTTTTTTTCCTTCCGAGAAAATAATGCTTCAAGATTCCAGATCACTGGGTTGAGTGTGAGAATTTCTGGAGGGGCTGGGATATCTTACTGATTTGTCCACACCCTCATTCTTGTTCTTTTTCATTTTGTCTTGACTCTGACTTACGAAGAAAAGCATTAAAATATAAAGCTATTCCGTAAGACCCAGAGGAAACACTGAATGGCCTCAGGAGATTAATCTTACTTTGATCTATTTCAAAAACAAAGTTATTTGGCCTTGGTTGTGATTCTTTTTTTTTTTTTTTTATCAAATCATTCTCATAAACATCCACAGCTTAAACTGAGAGGCTTTGATGTAGAAAATCAAAGCAGGTGACAGTTCTCAGTTACCAGTTTCAGGTACTCCAACACAGGGTGTTTTATTAGTGAATCTGCTTTGGTAAAACTGAAGACAGCTTTCTTCTCAGCAACCTTAAGTATAACGTCTTTGTAGTCTTTGTAAAAGAATCACTTTCATTAAAGTGTTTTACTTCGACAGGTATCTCTTGAATTATTTCTCTTTTATAACAATACTTAACCTTGTTATCATTTATTAAACACCTAGCTTAAAAAAATTATTCACAGAGTTTTAAAACGAGCTTAGAAAAGAATTTCCCAGGAAGGCAACAACTTTTGATTTGTCATTTAAAAAACATATTTTTTTTATGCTGTAAAATAAAAATAAGAAGCTACAGAGTCATAAGCTTCTTTCTATGGGAATTTTCTGAACTCAAGAAACCAAAAACAGAGGACAAGAAAAATCATTTATTCAAGAAAAACTACTGATTTTAGATAACAAACAATGGGGTCTGTGATGATGTAACTTGTAAGTACTCCCATTCCCCTGATCCCCAGCTCCGTGGCGTAGTAGCTATGAACAGATGGCAGCCACACAATCAACATCCCATTTGGAGCTCTGCTGAAATCATCATCTCTGGGGAACTGGTAATATTTTTACTAGTCTCACAGATCCTTATTAAAGTCCCCTTCCTGGCCAGTCACAGTGGCTCAAGCTAGTAATCCTATCACTCTGGGAGGCTGAAACAGGGGGACTGCTTGAGGTCAGAAGTTTGAGACCAGCCTGTGCAAGTGCAAGACCCTGTCTCTACTAAAAATAGAAAACTTAGCCTATTCCCAACTATCTGGGAGGTTGAGGGAGGAACTATGATAGTACCACTTCACACCAGCCAGGGTGATAGATGGATAATATAAAAAAAAAAAAAAAAAAAAAAAGCCCCATTTCCAGGGTGGTGGCAGTATTTGAGCTGCCTGAGGACTCTGTATTCTGGAAAAATCATATCCTCAGGCCTGAAATTGTTAACATCATAGGTGTTTAAGGCTGTGATTTCGATTGGGGCACGAAAGAGCTTGGCCCAGAAAGTGAGAAGAAGGGCCTGTGGAACTTGATGGCTATCCAGGATACTGACAAGTTCTGATATACTCCTGCAGATCTAGAAGACTTCATGCACATGCAGGGATGTGTGCGTGCCCAGAAACACCTAGGAAGAGAAGGGCCTTTGTCTCTTACCTGTGGCCGATCTTGAGACCCTTTACAAGCAGGAAGTAAAAGCTAGGATTGATCTGTCAGTTGCCTGAAATTTGGAAGTTTGCTTTCACATACAGATGCCTTTAGCAAAAGGTGGAAGACTTATTGGCTTAAGGCAGTGATTTTCAACCAGTGTGTGGTAAACAATTTTAAAGGTCATAAATCAAATGATTTTCGAAAGAAGTTCAAAGCACAGTAAGTATATTCTTTTCCTTACTCTTTTTTTGAATCAACATAATTTTTTTTTTATTAAATCATAGCTGAGTACATAAATGCAATCATGGGGTTCAATGTGCTGGTTTTATATACAATTTGAAATATTTTCATCAAACTGGTTAACATAGCCTTCACGGCATTTTCTTAGTTATTGTGTTAAGACATTTATATTCTACGTTTAGTAAATTTCACATGTACCCTTGTGAGAAGCACCATAGGTATGACCCCACCAATTACTCTCCCTCCACCCATCCTCCCCCCTCTCTTCCCTTTCCCCTTTCCCCAAATTCTTGGGTTATAATTGGGTTATAGCTTTCATATGAAAGCTATAAATTGGTCTCATAGTAGGGCTGAGTACATAGGATACTTTTCTTCCATTTTTGAGATAGTTTGCTAAGAAGAAGATATTCCAGTTCCATCCATGTAAACATGAAAGAGGTAAAGGCTCCATGCTTCTTTAAAGCTGCATAATATTCCATGGTGTACATATACCACAATTTATTAATCCATTCGTGGGTCAAAGGGCACTTGGGCTTGTTTCATGACTTAGCAATTATGAATTGGGCTGCAATAAACATTCTGGTACAAACATCTTTGTTATAATGTGATTTTTGGTCTTCTGGATATATACCTGGTAGAGGTATTGTTGGATTGAATGGCAGGTCTATTTTTAGATCCCTAAGTGTTCTCCAAACATCTTTCCAAAAGGAACTTATTAGCTTGCATTCCCACCAGCAGTATAGAAGTGTTTCCTTTTCTCCACATCCACGCCAATATCTCTGGTTTGGGGATTTTGTGATGTGGGTTAATCTCAATGGCTTTAGATGATATTTCAAAGTAGTTTTGATTTGCATTTCTCTGATGATTAAGGATAATGAATTTTTTCGTATGTCTGTAGGCCATATGCCTGTCTTCTTCAGAGAAGTTTCTCTTCAAGTCTCTTGCCCACCCTGAGATGGGATCACTTGTTCTTTTCTTGCTAATACATTTGAGTTCTCTATGGATTCTGATTATCAGAACTTTGTTGGAGACCTAACCTGCAAATATCTTCTCCCATTCTGAGGGCTGTCTGCTTGCTTTACTTACTGTGTTCTTGGCTGTGCAGAAGCTTTTTAATTTGATCAGGTCCCAGTAGTGTATTTTTGGTGTTGCTTCAATTGCCTGGGGGCAGGATGTGGGGAGTCCTTCTCATAAAACATTCACCCAGGCCTATTTTTTCAAGTATTTTCCCTGTACTTTCTTATAGTATTTTTATAGTTTCATGTCTAGAGTTTAAATCTTTAATCCAGTGAGAGTCTATCTTAGTTAATGGTGAGAGGAGTGAGTCCAGTTTCAGTCTTCTACAGGTTGCCAGCCAGTTCACCCAGCACCATTTGTTAAATAGGGAATCTTTTCCTAACTGAATGTTTTTGATTGGCTTATCAAAGATCAGATGACAATAAGTAGCTGGGTTCATCTCTTGGTTCTCTATTCTGTTCCATACATCTACCTCTGTTTTTGTGCCAGTACCTTGCTGTTTTGATCACTATAGATTTATACTATAGTCTGAGGTCTGATAGTGTGATTCTTCTTGCTTTGTTTTTATTTCTAAGTAATGTCTTGGCTATTTGAGTTTTTTTCTGATTTTATATAAAATGAAGTGTTATTTTTTTGAGATCTTTAAAGTATGACAGTGGAGCTTTAATAGGGATTTCATTAAAATTGTATATTGCTTTGGGCATTATGGACATTTTAACAATGTTGATTCTTCCCAGCATGGTATGCTTTTCCATTTGTTAACATCTTCAGCTATTTCTTTTCTTAGGGGTTCATAGTTCTCTTTATAGAGATCTTTCATTTCCTTTGTTAGGTAAACTACCAAATATTTCATCTTCTTTGGCACTACTGTGAATGGAATAGAGTCCTTGACTGTTTTATTAGCATGACTATTGTTGGTATATATAAAGGCTACAGATTTATGAGTGTTGATTTTGTAACCTGAGATGCTGCTGTATTCCTTGATCACTTCTAAGAATTTTGTAGTAGAATCCCTGGTATTTTCCAGATATACAATCATATCATCTGTAAAGAGTGAAAATTTGATCTCTTCTGACCCTGTGTGGATACCCTTGATTGCCTTTTCTTGCCTAATTGCAATGGCTAAGACTTCCATTACAATGTTGAAGAGCAGAGGAGATAATGGGCAACCTTGCCTGGTTCTTGATCTGAGTGGAAATTATTTTAAATGAACTCCATTCAATACAACATTGGCTGTGAGCTTGCTGTAGATGGCCTCTATAAGTTTAAGAAATGTCCCTTCTAGTCTGATTTCTTTTCTGAATGTATTTATCTTCATTAATTCTTTACGAGGTTTTTGTTTCTAGTCCTTATTTTAAACATTGTTATTGTTATTAAATTTTAAGCCTTTTTAATTCTGTGAAGGCAAAAAGTGGAAACCTAATAAACACATGTATATGTAAAAAAAAAATACAGTCTTTACGATGTCACCCCAAACCTTTGATTTTCCTAAAAAATTAGTATCAAGACCCATGACCAAGAAAAAAGTAATGAGTTATCAACACTTTGGGTAAAATTAATAAATTAAGAAATAAAAACAGTCTATATTATTGGTTGTATCTCTTATTCATCATTCCTTTAAGTCTGAATTTTCAATCATTGAAACGGCCCTTTATAAAATTAATTAATGAAGGGCCACAGGTGAGAACTGCAGTAGTGGAATTAAATATATATCTATCTCCAGCCATGGGTTCCCTGGCTTGCTTTCCCATTATTGCTTACTGCTCGGGAGTCAGATACCTGCTGCTCATAGAGATTCTTAGCTTTTTCTATAAATAAAGTGACAGTTGTGAAATCTAAGATTCATTTCAGACCCTGCATTCTGTTGAAATGGCTGACCCACCCAGACCAATAGTTCATACCAAGGAACGGACTCAAGTGATCTTGAGACCCCTGCCCAAGAACTGACTCAGCAAAAAAGACAGTATCTACGCTCCTATGTTTCTGTCCCAAGCCAAGTAGCAGACCCAACTGCCTAGCATTTTGCAGCAAACTATCTTTAAAAACCCTTTTCCCCAGTCTTGGGGTGACAGATTTGAGAACTTCCTCCCATCTCCTCACATGGCGCCTGTGATATTAAACTCTTTCTCTGCTGTAACACCTGCTGTCTTCGTGTATTGGCGTCCTCTTGAGCAGCCGGCAATAAACCTGGTAAGGCTGTAACAGTATCAAAAGTGAAATTATTTTTCATCTGAACAGAATGAGTGTTTTATAATCTGATTATAAATGTAATACTTGCAAGTGATAAAGTAGCTGATAAAATAGAGAAGAAATATTTAAGACATTATGTTTTCTTTTCTTCTTTATATTGTATTTTCAAAGCTATAAAATGATTGTATATTTAATTAGATAAAAAATTAACATTAAGACAGCTTGGAAAACACAGGCAACATATGCCAATGTTATTTTTATATACATATATAGTTTGTTTTGTATTACAAAATTGGCATACGACACATATGTAATTTTTACCCTATTTTTCCTCTTAATATTTATTATAAACCTATCACGATATTTTGAATACCTTTGAGAGCTACTCTAAGGACAGAAATTAGAAACAGTAAATAGGTGGTTCTTATCCTATTGAAAAGAGAAGAGTTTTTTCTCCCTTCCTTTCTCTTAGAACATTTACATAAAAAAAAAACCCTTGTAATTCTTTCACCACTTTTTGAAATTTATACAAATTATGACCTGGGAATGTCTTTCCCAAGTAGCTGGGAGCCATTCTTTGAAGTGCCAACATTAAGGAAGGTAGTGATTTCACTTCTCAGTTTCTAGGGAAAAGTAGGAGTCTGACTTTGGTAAGCACCTTTATCCAAGTTGCAAAAGTACCTCCTGGCATAAAAAGATGAGAAGTTTTTTTTTTTTTTTCCTGGATACATCTACGTAAATTTAGGATGAACTACGTGTGATAAATGGCCCTGTCAAGTCTTCTTACCTGAGGAGGAGTTACTGTTTAACTGAAAAATGTGTATGTAATGGACTGTATCTGGTTGGCTATGTAAAAAAGTGAGGTTTCTTTCTGTTTTTATATTTGCTTAGGACATTGCACGTGATGGGAGTCACATTCTGGTTTAATACTTATTCCATAATAAAAGTTTTGTTTTTCTTTCTACTACCTATATATAGGAATGATTTTGTTGTTGATTATATTTCTTCAACACTACAAAATACTACCCTACAAAGTGCTATCATTTCATTGATTCATCCTATTGGAAATCTAGATTATTCTCAAAATTGCACTATTAAGAATATAGTGATAAAACATGGCATTAATTCTGATCTAGATTTTTAGTTTCTTTAAACACCTTCTGTTGGGGTCCCCATTTCCCTGAACACAATTGGTTCAATTACTTGGCTGAGGTAATGAAATGAAAACTAAATGGAAACTGGAAATGAAATTAGAGCAGCACAGGCAACAGTGAAGAGTAAGTACAAGTAACCTACACAAGTTTCAGGGTAACAAAGAGAAATTTTATTTAGGAAGAACAAAGAGAAATTTTAGAGCACGTCCAAAGAGCATTAGAAGTGGGTCCTTCTCAGGAAAGAGCAGAGGTGAGAGAGACTGAGATGCAAAGTCCATGCCCATGCCAAGGTGTAAATACCTCCTTTCTCTCCATTTGAAGTTAGTGGTGAGTGTTTCCTGGGCCTCTCTGCTCCTCCAGGCAGTTTTGCCCTTTTCTATTGGTCCTTGATTATTGTCTCTTTCTGTTGGTCATTGATTACCTAGGGGACCTCATACCACATTCTTGGAGGCCCTCCAGACTTCCTGTTTCCTCAGGCCCAGCTTCCCATCCCCCTTGAAGATCCTTTCTTAGTGTCCCTTCTCACCTTCCTGAAAAGAAATTGAGTCAAAGATTAAACTTTATTTAGCTTTGTGTATATGTATGACAGTCTCACTACGAACTTACTACGATGTATTTCTGAAGACACATATAGAAGTGAAACATATAAAAACCAAGTAATAGATTTACATGTTATAATGGGAATTTTGCTCCAAGATAATTAGAAAAAGATACTATTTCTAATTGCTCTTAGAAATACTTAATTTTTACTCCAAAGAATTAAGAAGTACATATGGGTCCAAAAACATTAAGTAGATTAAGCTTAAATAGAAGTAGATTCAGTTTCTGGAATAATTGCTTAGCTGACATTATATCTCTTTTAGCTTTCTCAGAGTGACCCTTAGTAGACAGAGAACCTTCTTAATGTGCAATAGGAGGCTAGGCTGAGGATAATTTTTGCAAAAACAGCAGGATATTATGAAGCTTATTTTGACAGTATCTTATTTCCCCATTACTTCTTTTCAGGTAGAGATTTAATAAAATACCTGGTCTTCATTTGCTAAAAGTTCTGTAGAACCAGCATTCACACAAAAGCTCTAGGAAGCTGCATAGAGTTTAACGTAGCTGATCATCTATGCTGGGATCACTGGATGTCAGCAGTTTTTACTGTCACTATGTAAAAGTCAATTATATCCAAGAGTAAAAATAATATTTTAATGGACTCTCACGCACTCGCACTCCAATTCACAATTATTGACTCCTATTTCATCTGCATCCCATCCATTAGTTGTTCCTAAACCAATTTATTCACTCATTTCAGCATGTCTTCAAAAGAGCTCTACAAAGAAAGGAAACTTTTAATAATGTAATCATATCATTTTCTTCCTTTATTACAATTTCTACATCCCATAATATTAATAGTAATTTCTTAATATCCACATTTCTCTGATTGTCTCTTAACTTTTCAAATTTGTTCAAATTGGGATTCGTATAAAGCCCATATATTTTAGTAGGTTGAGGTGTTTTTAACTGACTTTTTATCTGTAGATTCTCTCCCGCCCTTTTCTTGTGAACTTTTAAACAATAATTTTATTGTGTGCATTTAGGTTTAGAACACAATATTAGGGGATACATATAAAAAGTAAAATGGTTATTAAGCTAAAGTAGACTAACATCTACCATCTCACGGAGTACTGTGTGTGTGCCTGTATTTGTGATAAGAGAAGCTAAAACTAACTCACTTAACAATGATCCCTAATACAAAATAATTTTCTTAACTTTAGTTTACATCTCCTTCATTAGATCTCTAAATTTGTTCATCCTACATCCCTGCTACTTTCTATCCCTTGTCCTAATTATCCCCATTACTTCCCCCTGATCTCTGTATTTGAGCTTTTGAAAAAAAGATTTTTATTAAAGAAAACTTTCTTCAATATTTGTTTATACTAACATACAAATCCTGTAGGAAAACTAAGCGTTGGTTCTTTTGCTTTATTTTATTTTACAATTACTTGATTCCTTACTATCTTCCAATGGTGATCAAAGACTTTTACTTTTTATTTCATTTTTAGTGTCATTTAAATTAACTAGGTGGGGAAGAAGGAAAGTTTCCCTTCATCTCCAGAAACTTTGCTGAAAGGTTCTTTGCTGTGATCTCTTTCTCACAATAAGAGGAAGAGATTCAAATTTCTTGACTATGCACATGAGGAAGATCACAGAGTGATTTACAATATCCCTGTGCAGTCTAGAAGTTCATTTTAGAGAGGAAGGACAGATGAATATAAGTAATTCTGTTTAGGAGCAATAAATGTTTCCTAGGGAGGATGAATAAATACTTGGGAAGATGAATGGATGGGGGATATAGATCAACTTATAAATGATTCTCTTTGGAAATTAAATGAATTTGAGAGACAGGTATTACGTTTTAAACAATTTAGTTCAGGTATGGCTGAATTCTTGATCTTCCCTGCAGTATCTTGAGGTAACAAGGAAGGAAAGAAATGCAATTGTTCTTTTTGATGGGTCTGTCTTTACACAGATATAGGAAAAGCTCCTTGCAACACATGTTGATCTCCAAGGCCCTTTAATTCAAAATACTCTTTAGGGGTGGTGCCTGTGGCTCAGCGAGTAGGAGGCTGGCCCCATATACCGAGGGCTGTGGGTTCAAACCCGGCCCCCGCCGAACTGCATCAAAAATTAGCTGGGCACTGTGGCGGGTGCCTGTGGTCTCGGCTACTTGGAGACTGAGGCAAGAGAATCGCTTAAGCCCAAGAGCTAGAGGTTGCTGTGAGCTATGACTCCACAGCACTCTACTGAGGGTGATAGAGTGAGACTCTGTCTCCACAAAAACAAAAACAAAATACTCTTTAAACCAAGGAGTCATATTGTGGGGTGAAATTTTCTAAACATCTTCAACTACATTAAAAAAATTTCAATACATAGCAAATCAGTATTCTGACTAGTATTCAAAGTAATCCATCTTAGACCAATGGGAGCCTCTTGAAGTTGATTTCTGATTCCTTTGATACAAACCTAGTAGTCTTATATCTATACTGCTTTTGCTTTCAAGAATATTAAGATGTTTCATCTTCAGTTTGCATATTTTTGTTGTTAATCTGGAAACAGTCATTTATTCTAAAAGACTCCTTTTTATTGGAAAAACATTGGATGAGCATAATCTGAATACTAGGACTACTCATTGTAATTGGATTGTATATTACATAAATATTTTGACTCTGAATCTTACTGTTTAATTAAGCCTCATCTTTTATTCAAAACTTTTGAAAATATTTAGCATTTGCTATACTTTCTTTACTTATGTTATTTCTACCAGGGAAGATTTTATGTAGACTGAGATCTAGCAGAACTCCAATTTTTCTAAATAACAGTTAGTTTTTAAAAAATACATAGAAAAGGGAACACTTCCACACTGCTGGTGGGAATACACACTAATATGTTCCTTTTGGAAGGATGTTTGGAAAATACTTAGAGATCTAAAAATTGACCTGCCATTCAATCCTATAATTCCTTTACTAGGTATATACCCAGAAGACCAAAAATCACATTGCAACAAAGACATCTATACCAGAATGTTCATTGCAGCCCAATTCATAATTGCTAAGTCATGGAAGAAGCCAAGTGCCCATTGACCCACAAATGCGTTAATAAATTGTGGTACATGTATACCATGGACTATTATGCAGCCTTAAAGAAAGATGGAGACTTTACCTCTTTCGTGTTTACATGGATGAAGCTGGAACACATTCTTCTTAGCAACAGTATCTCAAGAATGGAATAAAAAGTATCCAATGTACTCAGCCCTACTATGAAGTTAATTTATAGCTTTCATATGAAGGCTATAACACAACTATAGCACAAGATTCTGTAGAATGGGGCATGCGTGGGGGGGGGTGGGGTGAGGTTGGCGTGGAGGGAGGGTAATTGGTGGGGCCACACCTACGGTGCATCTTAGAAGGGTACAGGAGAACCTTACTAAATGCAGAATACAAATGTTTTCATACAATAACTGAGAAAATGCCATGAAGGCTATGTTAATCAGTTTGATGAAAATAGTTCAGATTGTATAAGAAACCAGCACATTGTACCCCTTGATTGCACTAATGTACACAGCTATGATTTAATAATAAAAACAATAAAAATAAATAAATAAAATCACACTAAATAGTTTCCAGTGGGGACTATCCTTTACACATTCAACAAGTTTTTACCACAACTGGGAGGTGGGATGAAACCTGAGATTATGGAAATTGTCTGTAACTTCTGGAAAAGAACAGACTTCTGACAAAAAATATTTCTTTAATAATAAATTAAAAATACAACAGACTAAATCACTGCCTTTGGAGCAATGACTATTCTTAGAATAAACTTTAAGACATAATAGTTAACTAGTGAATACCTTCTTTCAAGATTCTTTGGTATAATAAGGAAATAAACAGGCATTTTCCATGACAATCTTGTATAATTAGAAACAAAATCAGAGCTTCAGATATTTCTCCTTTGTCATCCTTGTTACTTGTCAAAAAATTACTTTTCACACAAGTACTTAGAATTCAATAATAATTAGCTACATTTTTATGACTGCCCCTCTTTGGAAAAAATGTGGACATATGATAGATTCCATTTGATAATCACAATAATAATCAGAATCTGGAATTTTCTAGAGGAATTTTCTTCTTAAAGGATCGTTGCTTTTTTTGTTTGTTTGTTCTTTGAAACCATTGAAACATTTTTGACCATAATAGAATCATACTTTTAACCATTGAAACATTTTTGACCATAATAGATTCATACTTTTAAACAATTTCTCTCACATTTTCCTTTTAGGATGTCTAATAAGCAAGTTATTTATAATCTTTCAGAGGAGAACAACATTCTTTTAGACAGTTCCCCCCACCCCCATCCCGTTTGTCAAAAGGTTCCTTACAAATGGGAGAGCTCAATTACATGCATATTTCTGCAGTAGGTGATCTTCACTGGTTGTCTCATGATTTCTCCCTTTGGATCTGCTAATGCAAAAGCGCATACATCTTTGTTTTGTTAACATTTTTGAGGCCTTACGGAGCACCAAGCACTGTATAAATCACTGTACATTTTCTTATTCAATTCTCATCTATTCTCACAATTATTGCTATAATCTTATAAAGTAGGCACCCACAATTGGCCCCACTTAACAGATGAAAAAACTAAGGCTTCAAGGGGTTAAATAACTTACTTGGGATTACTCCGTCAAGAGGTCAAGAGGAGAGCAAGCAGAATTAGAAGCCACATCAGGCCCAGGCCCACTCCAGAGTCTGTAGGTTTAACCACCAAGCTATTGTGCCTTCCTAATTTTAAAGAGATATCAGACTGATCTTCTGCATGAGAAATGCCTTTCTGGAGGTTAAGTAAAAGTTATCCTTAACCATCCAGTTCCCCAGGCATTCAGCGACTTGCTGGAGGCACTAGTACGCAGAAGAAATCACCTGTGTTTAACTGACAAGGACTGGGGTTTGCTGACATATTTAGTTAATCCACACAGAGATCGCTGATGAGGAATCTGGTTAATTAGTTGTGGAATTTTAAAAGACGAGCAGATGTGCTATAGTGAAATGCATTTTACTTCGCAAACCATAGGGGAAAGCATTGGGTATATTCTGAGGCTGTGTGTACTTAACATATCTTGATTGAACATTCAGCTGCATGTTTTGCAAGACTCAGGTATCTTGGCTTTGTTCCAACACAGTAATTGCATTCTGCTTCAGTTCTGCCCACAGCCTCAGGTAGGTATGAGGTTAATAATAATAACTACAGCTAACAAGTGCCTACTGTGTGCCAGAACATAGTGGGAGATTTCCATGTATCATCTCCAATCCTGCCCACAATCCTGCAGAGTGAGTTTTATTTTACCCTCTTTACTGGGCAAACTGAGACTCAGGCTGAGGTCAAGTGACTTGCCTGAGGCTACACAGAAGTTAAGTAGCAAACCAGAGATTTAAACGATTTTTCCTACACTCTTCATTTGACAAAAATGCACTTAATCCAAAAGCGAAAGGGTACCAAAAAGGATATGATTTTTATATCAAAGGATTAAAACACAAAGGATTAATTTTAAAATTAAATTTAATCTTCAAATTACAAAGGATTTAATTTGTATGTCTTTGATAGCTAATGAATTTGAATATTTTGCAAATTTTCTATCTTCTTTCAAGAATTATGTCTTGCAATGAAAAATGAGTTTCCTTTTAGCCCTTAGCCGTCCGGTTTCCCTTCCCAGAGGCCCATCCTAATACATTCTTACATATCCTCCAAAATATTCTGTGCTTCTCTACCTTATTTTCTCTTTGAAGTTGGTGTTAGAAGTTGATTGGCTGAAATGGGCGATAGCTCTGTACTGAAGTTTCCTAGTTAGAATTTTTAAGTGGATTAGGAGGGAAGGAATGAAGGGTTTTGTGTGAATATCAAAGCATAGGCTGTTCTATACATCTTTCAGGAAAAGTTAGAAGAACAGTAAGTGGTACATTTTATAGTTGGAAGAGGCAAAGAATATCAGAAAACAGAACATCATGGGTAAATTATGTGTTCCTTTTTTTTTTTTTTTTCTTTTTTTGTGTTCCTCTTCTGGGCATAGAGAAAATTTTATCTTCCTTTTGATATCCAAGTACACAAACAAAGAGGTCAGTTAACACGTATATAAAGTATTTTCTGAGCCTTTTTTCTATACTAATTTAATGCCAGCATTTTCCCAATACCTGAAACATATTCTAAAGTGTTATTTATAACCACAGCATGACATTTCATTAAATGAATGCACTATCATTTAATCAATATTAGTATTACATACGTGTAGGTAGTTTCTATTATTTCACCACTTTAAATAAATAATAGTGTTGAGCATCCTTATAAATCTTTTTGAAAATATCTTAATATCTTGACAAGATAAATTTTAGAAAGTACCTTTCATAAAACGTAAACTTATTTACAATCCTAGCACTTGAGTGCATATTTCTACGTTCTATAGATAACACTAAATAATTTTTAACAGAGGTTAAAATACTCTCTTATTTGGATTTAATTTGTATTTCTTTGATATCTAATGAGTCTGAATATTTTTCCAGTTGTAATCTTTCAGAGATTATGTCTTTTTCTCAGTTTTCTATTGGGGTATTTTTCTTATTGATTTATAAAAACTCTTATGGATTAAAAGTAAATACCTGTCTTTTATATTTGAAACACAGTTTGGCTTTTGAGTTTTCTTTCTCTTTCTGGTAACTTTTTTTGTCATCTAAAACCTTAAAAATTTGAATGTGGTCTCATCAAAAGCCTTTCCCTTTGCTTTCTTCCTATAATATCGTGGTTATAAAGCCTTCCTAATTCTCAAGAATACAGACACATTTACTGATATTTTAACTCTTTGTCATTACTGTCAACTGTAAATAAGTTTACATTTTATGAAAGGTACTTTCTAGAATTTATCCTGTCAAGATATTAAAATATTTTCAAAAAAATTTATAAGGATGCTCAACACAGTTCTACTGTCTTTTAACATTGAATTATTTCATTCATTTTGAATTAATATTGGGGTAAGATGTGTATAAGAAAATCTAATTTCATTTCTCCACCAAATGATTGACTAATTGTGCCAACAAAGTCCTAGTTATCCATAATTTCCCAATTGATCTGAAATGCCAACTTTATCATGTGTTTTTCTATAGTTGTGCTTATTTCCAATTTTGTATTCTGTTCTGTTAATCCATTTGCCTATTCCTGAGTCAGAACCACACTGCTTCAATTACTACAACTTTATAATATATATTTTTGTAATATACAATATTGGAATTTCATCCCCATAACTCTTCCCTCTAACAAAATACATTGGCTCATTTCTTTAGTTTACTAATCCAAAAGAAACTTTATAATTATTACATAAAATTCAATTTTCTAAATCCTTTTGGGAGTTGTATTGGAAGCATGCTTGATTTATAGATTAATTTGAGGAGAATTGATGTCTTTCCAACATTACAATTTGCCATCTCCCCTGTTATTAAAGTTTTAATTGAGTTGTCTATAATTTATAGAACAATATTAAATATTAATTGTGCTAGTAGGTCTCTTGGTCTTGCCTAACTAATGAGACTTACAGCCTGATGACAGTGTGGTGAAGTTTAAATGAGATAATACATGTGAAAGCACACATTGCTAAGTCTGCCACTTGGCTTTCAATAAATGTTCAAGTTATTGAGATTTTTTTCTTCCTTCAACTAGCTAGTGCCTGTGGGTTGAGATGGACATCCTGTTTCATGTTAAAGAAGCAGCAGGAAGCCTTCCTGCTTTATTAAAATTATTTTTTTCTTTTTTCTGTTCTTTCTTTTTTTTGATAGAGTCTCACTTTGTCACCCTGGGTAGAGTGCCATCATGTCATAGCTCACAGCAACCTGAAACTCTTGGGCTCGTGGGATCCTCTTGCCTCAGGCTCCCAAGTAGCTGGGACTAGAGGTGCCCACCCATGGGCTATTTTTAGAGATGTGTTCTCACTGTTGCTGAGGCTGGTCTCAAACTTGTGAGCTCAGGCATTCTGCTAGCCTTGGCCTCCCAGAGTGCAAGAATTATAGGCATGAGCCACCCCGCCCAACCCTAATTATGTTTTTCTTAATTAGTCATAGATCTTGAATTTATGAAGCACCTTTTCAGAGTCTGTTGAAATGACCATTTTTTCTTTTAACCTGTTTTTGCACAGAATTATGACTCTGGATTAGATGGAATGATGTTGATCTCGATGGAACTTGGCAGCTTTTCTTTTCACAAATTATGCTTTGGTAGATAGGACATGCCATCTGGACTGGTTCATTTCTCTTGAGAGGGACCCTCCATGTGTCAGCAGGGCACAGATAGAGGCACCTGCCTGCCAGTTCTCTAACTCAGTGTCCCCACCCCACCTTTTACTGTTCCCAGTGTCACTAAGGCTGGTTCAATAGCTCCAAAGGGTACTCTCCCTCTTCTGTCCTCGTAGGAGCAGGGCAGACACCTGGCTTCTTGGGCTAGAGGAAGGCTCTGCTGACCCAGCTCCTCCTTCTGCAGACCTCAACATCCGTGTGCCTTTTCCTCTACACCGCCCTCCCACCAAGGTCCCTGATGCTTCTGAGTGCAGAGCATTTTGGGGTTCTCTGCCACAAATTCACTTTCTGTTCCTTAATGATACCCCCATACTTCCGCAGCCACTAGAGTTTCAGCCTTCTCTGCTCTCCTAAGTCGATTGCCTCTCGTAAATCAGCCTCCCTTCTTCCAAAAATACCTCTACGGTGACTGCCTGCCACCAACTCTCCACCATTTCCCTTCAATATTTTGAGTTTATACCTTTTATCCATTTCTTATCAATTTAGTGGTAATCTGAGAGGGAGTGGGTTTGATTCACCTGCAAGTTCCAACTAAGAGTTGGGCCCTTTTCCAATGTTAAATGATTCACTTTATCTCATGTGACAACGTTTATCTTGGATTCTATGGGGTTTTTTCCTTTTAATATCCTGACTCTGGGTTTCTTTAGAATGACTCTGTCCTGATGTAGCTTCCCCAGTCCATCTTCATATAACATGTTTCTGCCCCTGTGTTGTAGGATGGTCTTATGAACACAAATATGAGAGGTTTGATTTTAGAATGACATATCTTTTTTGCTGTCATTTGCAAAAATTATGGTGTTTGAGCTATTTCCAGTAATTTTTAATATTATACTACCTTTTGTCTACACATCTGATGTCTTGCTCTAAAACTTTTGCTTTTTTTTTTTCTTTGTGTTCCTATCCTGTCTCTTTTGTCACATGATGAGCATTTTCTTTACTTCTCTATTTTCTGGTATTTTGGAAAGTATGTTGTCAATACTTTATTTTACATTTTTTATTAATAATAGAGTAAATGAGTAGATGGTATCTTTCGGCAAAGAGTCTTATGGGCTTTTACTCTGGCTCTTCCCCCCTTTCTTTCTCTGTTGCTAACTTTGCAGTCTTTGTTAATCTGCAGTTTTGGATTTATCAGATCATCATACACACACATATCTATCTATCTATCCACACGCACATATCTATTTTAGAAATGGTGTTCTGCGTTATTGCGCAGGCTGAACTCAAACTCCTGGATTCCAGTGATCCTCCAGCTCTGCCTCCAAGTAGCTGAACTATTCCATATTCGAGCTCAGCACTTTGTTTAATCCTGATCACTGTCCTCTTGGTCACAACTTCCCCGACCTCTTCCACACCACCACTCAGGCAGTTGTTTTTATTTTCAAGGGATTTTTTGGAGAGCAAGATGTAATGTTTTTCAAGCTGCTGCATGCTTTTCGTTTCCCTTCACAAGCAAATTGGCTAGATAATAAGTATTAGGTGTCACAAATTTTTTCCTGAGAAACCAGATGATAATGTGTTCTTTTAGCATTTAATGCTGCTAATGTCTTTGGCATGAATGTGTAAAAAACCAAGTTTGTCATGAATACCTCTAATACTTGTAGAACTTTGCATTTAACCTATAATTTAAAAAGTTGGCTGTGGTGAATTTATGTATAGATAGATGATGGATGGATGGATGGTGGATATATAGATTCATGGATGTGGTTTTTATCAGGACTAAGATGATCTTTCAATCTGCCCACATAATCATTTTAGATCTCTGGAAATATTTCTTTAATGAAATCTTTGCCTATAGCTCTGTCCAGTTTGTTTCAGGTTTCTTTTTCAATAATATCAGCAAACTACTGTTGCCTTTAAGTACTCTGTCTTCTGAGCACCCTCTCTCTTATTAGTTCAATCTTGAGATCAGGGGTCCTCAAACTACGGCCCACGGGCCACATGCGGCCCGCAGAGGACGTTTATCCAGCCCGCGGGGTGTTTCTGCCTCCGCTGCCTGTCCTGTTTAGCAGCAGATTCATCCCGGCCGAAAAATCTGTTAGCAGAAAAACCATTGGTTGCATTCCCAAACAAAACATGTGAATTCACTGGAAAAGTTGCAGAAGGAGTTCCAATTTAGATTTAAAGAGTTTCATCTCCATGAACAGGACATATAGCTTTTCCATAACCCATTTTCTATTGACATTGAAAATGTAGAGGTCAGTCCCTGAAGTCACCGCCCCGGCCTCGGCACCGCCTCAGGCAGGAGCCAGGCGCTGCAGGGTGCGGCAGGGACGGCCCAGTGCTCCTGCGGCTCCTCTGGCTTTCCAGCTTCTCCATGGGGCTGGCCTGCAGCGCCCAGAAGCTCTAAGAATGTTTCCACTGTCGCTCAGAGGACACACACAGTGGGATTCAGAATTCCTGGAGAATTGCCTTTGTGAGAAGCTGGAAGTATTTCTTTAGATTCGGTCTCTTAGTTTTTCAAAGAAACATCCAGAAACCATGAACAACATTAGTAATGAAGAGTTTAACTGCCACTTGCTTGATGAAGGTTTTACTGCCAAGGACATTCTGGATCAAAAATCAATGAAGTTTCCTCTTCTGATGATAAGGATGCCTTCTATGTAGCAGACCTCAGAGATGTTCTGAAGAAACACCGAAGATGGCTAA
>CAUYON010065015.1:0-15480 GCA_963573935.1 Arctocebus calabarensis
GTTGTGCTGACACAGTCTCGCTGCCACCAGAAGTTTGTCAACATCAAACTTCTCCTGTGTGGGGTACGTTCACCTTCCACGAGTATTTAATCGAGCCAACAAGCAAACAAACAAACCCAAATAAACCTGCCCGTGATGTCATGGTCTTTTTTCTTTCTCTCTCTCTCTTTTTGTTTTTTTGCTTTCCTGTAAGGCTGGGGCTGTTAGGAATTTGCTGGTGGGCTCTTGGGAGTGCCTGTGGGTTTAGGGGTGAGGGTGGCGGTCTGGGACAACCCCCGGGGTGGGAAGTGGGGGACCTGGCAGCAGAGAGGGCGTGAGGGGCAATCAGGGTTGGGGGTGCTGAGGAGGCTGGGCCGGGGGCCGGAGCTGGACCTGCAGCCTGTTGGCTACCGCTCATTTGGGGGATGCACCCCGGGGAGCGAAGGTGGCTTAGCGTCTCCCAACCCCGCAGCAAAGCTTATCTGGAAGCGGTGGCGAGGCAGGCCCCTTGCACTTACAACACAACTGCAGGATCTTTCTGCAGACATCTCTCGGGATCTTTTGGAATGAAGGGCACCGGGTTCATAACATGTATTTCGAGACTTGAACTGCAACATGAAATCCATGGGATTTGAGGGCAAGGGTGTACCACCTTTTCTGTCTTTAATAGGTTTGTTCTGATTCCTCGATTAAGACCATTTGATCTAAAACTGAACTGAGTTCTTTCCCTAAGCCAGGTCTCGGTGTTTAGTTCAAGTTGCTGCCACCTAGTTTGGGGTTTGTTGCTCCCCCGCTGAGATGCTCCTGGCGTCCCCCAGGGCTGGGGGACTCGCATTAGCCCCTTCCATTCCCTACCGTTACCCGGAAATGTTCCATCCTGCTCAGATGCTGGAGAGGACCAGGCGGGCCTTGCTGAGTTGAGCTTCTGGAGTCCAGGGTTTCAGGAAGTGGTGCCGCTTGGGGGCCACGGGCTTTCCTGGAGGAGCTGGAACTTCAGACACTGCTAATGAACTTCGTGTTTACTTTGGAAAGTCCCATACCACATTCAAACAAGGGAGACCAGAAAGGGGTTGCAGTTTTCCCCAAGTGATGTAAAGTCAGTTGGGGGCAGCTGGGAGGGTTCCATAGCTATCCAACTTGTAGCTAAAATTCTTCCCTACTCTTCAAACTGAGTAAATATCTCTGAAAAGAATATTACTTGTTATCCCACTGCGATATTGTGGGAGTAGGGAGGCAGGTTTAATCTACTTAGGGAGCCAGGAACTCAATTTACTCTGCTTATTGGTCAGCTGTTAGTGACTATGTTCCTAGAAAAATTAGGTCTGCAGTCATCTTCAACAAGAAGCAGGACGCTTTCCCCTGCTTTCAAACTGCCCTAAGCAGGAAAACTGTACTACCCCAAGGGCCATCTTATCTTTTACACACACCCATACACCCCTAAAGAAACTGTCCCTTGACTGGAAGGTACTTTTGACAGACTTTTGACAAATCCAACTAATTCAATCACAAGCATAGAGTAGACAGGAAAATTGTACTACCCCAAGGGCCATTTTATCTTTTACACACACACACACACCCCTAAAGAAACTGTACCTGGACTGGAAGGTACTTTTAACACATAAACCCAACTAATTCAAATAACAAGCATAGAGTAGGCAGTTGTTAAAACACACACACACACACACACACACATACGTGAAAAAGAAATGTGTCCTCTTAAAAATTTAGCTGTTTATACAGTGCATTTTCTCCCTGGCCATGCCTCAAAATTTTCCCTGAATTATTCAGACTTCTTTGCTTTATTTTCTTACAACCCACAAAGTAATACTCAACCCGTTGTACGTCAGTGTGGATGTGAATGAAGAAGGAGGTGTGGAGGATTCCATTTCCAACTCCATGTGCACGAATTATTTGCCCTGGTTGTTAATCTGTCACAGAGTAGAAAGTCTGATTTACAAAGGCAGGAGGACTTTTCCAGAGCAAGGTATTGTATGGTTCCTATGGTTGGCTTGTTTACAAATAAAACTATTTGGCATTTCTGTCCGAGATTTCTTACTTGCATAAGGATAATTTTCAGAGTTTACAGCTTCTAGTTCTGGAAGGGGTGTGGTGAGCATGAGGAAACAATTTCTTTTTACGGTGATGTGAGCTGTATGCTCATCTGGATTTAGTTACTTCGTAAGGTAAATATCACTAAATGTGCACTGGGATCTTTGGGGATCTAAGGCGCTGGACAAGTGAAAAGAGTCGACTATGAAATGCTGGAGAATGTCAAACAAGTGAATTCATTTGCAGAACTAATTGGGTCAACTATAGTAGTGTTCTTTAAAGTAGAGATTAATTTGCAAAAATTTTAATGTATTTTCAGTTTAATTTTGCTTACATTTAGGTTATTTTTAATCAGGCTGATTTTCACAATTTTATCCCCAAAATTCAATTAAAGCAGACCCTTCCGAAAAATACATTCTATCAAGCGAATAATGTCCACTAGTGAAAACATAGGTTTTGAATTTCATGCTTATTACGTTTTTAAATAATGAAGTTCTTGTAATTATTTTTATTTAAAGGCAAAATATCTGCATAGATAATAGCCAAAGCTAACCAAACTGCTTTAAAAATTAATGAATATTAATGAAGTTCATGAATAGCACAGTACTGCCCCTGTCTGCCTCAGGAAAACAAATGTATTGACTTCATTCTCCTAAAATAACAACCTTTAGTTAGTGATGGTTAAAATAATTTTACTGCTGTCAAGATTGTAGATAATGCAATTTTTGTGATTCATAGGACTTGGCCCTGTTTACTGGTCTTAGATCTCTTCCTCCAAACTAAGTCTATTTTATCTTTGTATCTGAATGCTATTTCTTTTCATTAATTTGCTATCTTAACATATCTTTCTCATTTTTCTAAGTTCCCCTGCCCCCTCATTTTATAATAGTAGTTCACAAGAGCAACTCAGGGTTTTCAGGCCTTCATTTATATTTGGTATAGATAATGGCATCATTAGTCAGCGCTTTCATTCATCTAAATTTGTCTGAGCATATTGGAAGCTGCCCATGAAATTTTCCAATGAAAGTGACAAATAGATGTCAATCACGTGGCCCCACCCATTTCAACCTTGTTTTGTTTGACGTGCAAATGTTTGTGTATATTTCTTCCATAAAGATAGCCTAGGCTATTTTTTGATCTGGACATCTGCCTGCTAAGGCAAGTTTCCCAGGCAGATCTTTAGTTGACATTAGCCTAAATTTACAAAATTTAACACCAAATAAATGACAAAAGAAAAGAAATAGTATATGAAATGAAAATATGGCAGAATCCATTCCCTTAAGATAAATAATTTTTGGTGCTCTAAATTTCAAGATTCTATAATTTTACTTCAAATGAATTTGTAATGAGAAAGGTAAAATCATTTCAAGTAAGCCAGCAAATTTGGGTCAAAATGAAAGCAGTTCTGTGAGAGGGAGATGAGACAGAGAAAATGAGATATTTTTGCTTTCCATAGGGCTGCTTGGGATTTTTCTGTCTATTAAAATATAAATATATTTTTAATACCTATACACACTATACTCTTTGTATATGTATAAATTGTATTATACTCTGGTGTTCTCTTCCTGTTTTCTTTCTTTGTTTTTAATAACCAGTCCCATCTTTAGTGCTATTTGATAGGTGAATGTGCTTAATAGGACTTGATCCTAGTTTTAATATGAGATTACTTAGATTGCTTTTGAAATCTATTACTGTTTTATAACCTGTAACATGTTTTTACATGTTTAGGAGGGCCGCTGCCACTGCTGCTAAAAATTCTGTTTTGATATTATAATGAGTATATGTGTTTAGCCAAAAAGTGCCCTATGCTAAGATTAGAAGGAAAGATTCTAAAATCCTAAATGGGTTAGTAAACCCTTGATAATAATTATAGTTTTATAGATAATTTTTTTTTAACATTTCAATACTGCCTAGAGTAGTTGTTTTTTCATTTTTCTAAAGTTGTTATGGAATCTCTTTGTCCATAAGGAATATTAAAGAAAAGTTTATAATTTGAAGTTATTGGCTTTGGAAATGCTTTGGTGTGAAGCTAATCTTTACACCCAGGACCACAGATTGCAATTTCACTTACCATTCTCCATGGCAGGATTTTAATTTTACCCCTGTGACCCAAAGAAGTTTAAGTGACTTTTTAGAAGGGAAAGTGTGGAAAGTGTCTTCAACTCATTGCAAATGTGGGAATCCGATAAATAACACTCCAAGTCCCCAAGTGACTATTTACTCTGTGACTTGTCGGTATAATGAGTAGACATGAAAACAAAGTTATCAACCAAACTGTGGGTTTAAAAGTTCAGAATATCTTTTGATTGTGGCTATAGTCAGAGTCATCATGGCACTTACATTTTCACATTCCATAAATTTTTAGTCCATAAGTGCTTTTCTTTCAAGTGGGCTATATATGAAGGTACAAATGAAATTTTTCTAATGGGCTATTCTGCAAGCTCAACTTGCTTTCTAAAAATCAGACTGGGCATCTCTTTCTGTTTACATATGGAAACAAAGAAGCCTGAATTAGAAAAAAAAAAAAATCTGGCTCACTTGCTTGTGATTTTATAAACAAAGCAGTATTTGTTAATATACCTATTTATATTGCAGGGCTAACCACCATTTTGGGGGGATGGGGAGAAGCCTCAGTTTTATTAATAAACAATACTAACCCAGCTCGGAAATTAGACAGGAAAGGTTCAAGCTGTCTTGACTTAGAATTTCAGATATGCAACAAGCGTGATGACCACCCACTTAGTGGTTAAATAATCTGCATACTTTTTCATAATTTTCTGAAGGTATTTGACTTTGGAGATCTACTATGGCTCAAAAGCATGGTGTGGGAATTCTGATTCTGACCTAGCAGGGGCCTGGAGCCTTGTAAGTCTTTCCTCATGGTGGTCGTTCCTTTCTCTTGCCACACACACACTCTTCTCTCTCCTGGCCATCACTTGTAGTTTGACCCATTGGGCTCCTCTCAGGCAGCTGTGGAATGGATGGATAACACCCTAGGACAGTGTTTTTCAGCCTTTTTTTTTTTTTTTTTAATCTCATGGCACACTTGTTCAACTTCTACAGCACACTTAAATTATGTTGATCAAAACAAAAAAGAGTGAAAAAAAGAATACTTACTGTGCTTTGAACTTCTTTCAAAAATAATTTAATTAATGCTCTTTAGAATTTTTCACAGCACCCCTAAGACCCTCCCATGGCACACTGGGTTGAAAATTCCTGCCCTAGGAGCACAGATTGAACAGGTTCGGCCTCGTTTATAAGTTCTTTAAGGCTTAAATTGGCCAGGTTTATTCTCCCCCTCCAAAAAGCTATTTTTGGCCCAAAGATCTTAAGGATGCAGAAGTTCTAGAAGAGGCTTATAAGCTGAGGCTGCATTCAGATTGTGGTTCCTGCAGAATCCACAGCCCAGGGCCCAAAAGCCCTTTAAAATGTTTTATGATCACTGGAGGGCTCAGAAAGAATCCCTAAATGCCTTTAAAGGTCCCAGAACCCTCCCCATTTAGTTGGTGCTTGTTAACCACATTGGGCCCATTCCCTTAACAAGGGCATTAAGAAGCTTTTGGGTAGGCTTGGAAAAATGACAAGGATGGATGTTTCCCATCCCACTATTCCAAGGAGAAGACTGGAGGACAGGCAGCTGAGGGGACAGATACCCTGTCCAGACACTTGACAACTCCTGGGCAGTGGGCCAAGCACTGGGCAGGACTCCATGCCCAGGGCACTCAGTGATTCAGAGCTGGCAAAAGAGAACACTCCTGCCGGCAGGAAACCGAGTTGAACAGATTGGGAAAGAGCAAAAACAGGCTGCCCAGGAGGCTGTCTCCCTGGACTCGGGGTTGGAGTTGTCAGTGGCAACCTGGGGTAGAGCAGACTCTGGGCTTCCTCCTGCCTGGGGGGTTGGGTGGGGGTGGGACTGAGTCCAGGGCGTGTGCAGGACACGTGGTCCCGGCACAGACAGGCACAGAGGAGAGGCCTGCCGTATAATCCACCGGGGAGAAAGCTTGGCATGGCAAATGTCATCAGTTTAGGACGGCCTAGACGAGCTGTGTCTAGCTCTGGAGTGCCCTGGAGAGTGGGCACTGGGGGAAAGTGGGTGCTGGGACAGGCACAGAGTTTTCCCTTATGAGTCCTGATCCTTAAAAAAAAATTTTTTTTTTGAGACAGAGTTTCAAGCTGTTGCCCTGGATAGAGCGCGGTGGCATCACAGCTCACAGCAATCTCCAACTCCCGAGCTCAAGCAATTCTCCTGCCTCCGCCTCCCAAGTAGCTGGGACTACAGGCGCCTGCCACAATGCCGGGCTACTTTTTGGTTGCAGCCGTCATTGTTGTTTGGCGGGCCTGGGCTGGATTTGAACCTGCCAGCTCAGGTTTGTGTGGTTGGTGCCTTAGCCACTTGAGCCACAGGTGCTAAGCCAATACCTAAAAGTTTTTTTAAAATGTTAGAACTTCAGGGTGGTGCCTGTGGCTCAGTGGGTAGGGCACTGGCCCTGTATACTGAGGGTGGTAGGTTTGAACCTGTCTCTGGCCAAACTGCAACAAAAAAATAGCCGGGCCTTGTGGCTGGTGCCCGTAGTCCCAGCTACTCAGGAGGCTGAGTCAAGAGAATCGCCTAAGCCCAGGAGTTGGAGGTTGCTGTGAGCTGTGTGATGCTACAACGCTCTACTGAGGGCGATCAAGTGAGACTTTGTCTCTACAAAAACAAAAAGTTAGGACTTCCTTGCCCCAGGATTTATCTCAAGAAGTGTCTTTGAGAGACTAAAAGGAGGAATAAGATTTCTTCAGCCTCTTATTTCATTTCTCCTTTTTAGTAATTACCCTAATTTTATAAGAAAAAGAAAAACTATAAGGCTGGGAGATATCCCCCCGCCCCTTGCTTGAGCACACTCATGCTTTTGATGTGTTAAATCAGTGCAGCCATTTCTCAAGGGTTCGAAGTTGGAAAGTCAGTCCTCTATTCCTAGAGGAAGGCAGAAAAGTTCGGAGTTTCAGAGAATTCTGGACCTGGGGGAACCCAAGCATTGGGTTAGAGCCAAGAGAACAAGAAAGAGAATAAAGCTTTGGATTTGCAGAAATCCAAATGGGCTTCAGGTTAAGAGTAGGGGATTTGAGCTGGTGGCCCAGATAATTAACAGGGAAGAAAAAAAAAAAAAACAACCTTCTCTCTGTAAGTAAAAAAGACATGACAATAAAACTCAGTCGTCATCTCAGACATCCCGAACCAGCATCTTGGGTGGGAGGGGAAAGAGTGTGTTCAGGAATTTGCAGTTTCAACACATTTCATAAGTCATTTTTGAGGGCTAAGTTTTGAGAGCTGTAGTCACACAGTTAAGACTAATGCTATCCTCCCATTACCCCAAATCATGAAGGGACATAAAGACTTCACCTAAAGTCGTTTCTCTGCTGTTTTCGAGGCACTGTGATCCTTTTGTGGGACGTTTTCCTTCCTAGTGGATTTAGGGTGGATTTTATATTGGTGACATTTGACAGCACAGGGTTACTAGGAGGTTTGATTTCACCACTAATAATTATAACAGCAAGAAAAAAATTATGCTGCTCAATTTTCTGAGCATTTAGATATATTATCCATACTTTATAGATGGGGAAATTTAGGCATAGAGGGGTCAGGCAACTTTCCCAAAGTCAAGGTAAGTGATAGAGCCAGGTGCCTGCTTCTGATCACTCTGTTCTGGGCAAGTTATTTAATCTCTGGAAGTTTAGCTTCCTTGTGGCTAACTCGGGACAATAGCTCTCTCAGGAAGGTGGGAGGGGGAGAGAGTTTTATACCTGACACATAAGAGGAACTCTGGGAACAGTTGCTCTTCTCTTATTATGGCCAGTGATGGAGTCAGCGGAATGGGACTGATCCTCATGGAAACGGGAATTGACTGGACTTTCTCTGTCAGCGTCCTGCCTACATTTTCTTGGGCCTGCCTGCCTAGTTCATATTCAGAAAGTGTTTTTGTACCCAGTGCTCTGATTTGGGACCACAATGATTGGGAAGTGAATAAGCCCCTAGAAACCTATTGCTGGGTTAATCTAGTGCTAATTTGGATGCAATTTGAAAATCATTTCTAAACACGCAAGACAACTGGCTGAATTTTTCTTGACTAATGTGTATAAATAACATCTGAGAAAAATTTCTTAAAAGAGTAAGTAGCTATGGCAGTGCCCATAGCTCAGTCGGTAAGGGCGCCGGCTACATACACTGAGGGTGGCGGGTTCAAACCCGGCCCGAGTCTGCTAAGCAACACTGACAACTGAAACCAAAAAATAGCTGGTTGTGGTGGATGCCTATAGTCCCGGCTACTTGGGAGGCTGAGGCAAGAGAATCACTTAAGCCCAAGAGTTGGAGGTTGCTGTAAGCTGTGATGCCACAGCACTCTACCCAGGGCAACAGCTTGAGACTCTGTCTCAAAAAATAAAAAGAGTAAGTAGCTATGATGCAATGTGGCACCTATTGAGCTTTGAAGTCAGTTTTAAGAAATGTATGTGGTTACTACAAATGGCTTTATGAAGGCCATAAAGTCTGTCTACCTACCCTTGGGGCTCACCTCCCCAGACTGGCATTCTAATGCTTTTCAACAGGCCTTCCCACATGTTGTTCCCTGGGCTTGGAACAGTCATCCTCCTCTCTTTTTGGAATGTTCCAATTCATTCTTCAAGGATACATCTCAAATGTTGCCTTCTATGTGAAGTCCCCTCAGCCCAATTCTCCAGGGAGATATACTCTCCTCACATGGTCACACTGGGTATATGTATAGCACGGTGACAAAGTATTACATTTGTCCTCTGAGTGCTTCCAGGGACCTTGATTTACTCGTCTTTATGTTTGTTATGAATCAGCCCAGTCCTTGGCACTTTTCAAGTGCTATATAAATGCTTATTAAATGAATAAAATGTTTTAAGTGGCATATGCTTTTTTTTAATTAAAGGGAATTTGATTATACAAAGTCATCTTGTTTTTGGTGGGCCAGCCTAGGGGTTCTTGGTCATTCACTGTGATGGAAGAAATGAATCTGCCTTGATGCACAGATATCTACTCTCTGCTCTCATGTGTAGTGGAGGAAGTCACATTTACGAACACTAGCTGGGGGGCCAGGCATGGGGGCTCATGCCTGTAATCGTAGCACTCTGAGAGATTGAGGCAGATGGATGGATTGCTTGAGCTCAGGAGTTTAAGAACAGCCTGATCAAGAGCGAGACTCTTATCTCTAAAAAACTAGCTGGGCATGGTGCCAGCTGCCTGTAATCCCAGCTACTCAGGAGGCTGAGACAAGAGGATCACTAGAGCCAAAGAGTTTGAGGTTGCTGTGAGCTATGATGAGCCCAGGGCACGCTAACCTGGGCAACAGAATGCATCTGGTCTGAAAACAAACAAATAAACAAATAAACAAACAACCACAATCTGAGATAGGTACAAGAAATCAAACAATGGCCAGAACCATAGCTGCAACTGCATTGCTAGAGGTAGGAGCCCAGAGCACAGGGCCTTGGTTTAGCATTCTTCCTAAGTTTGGAGAGGAACACAGAAGTGGAACATTTAAGACCGGTAATATCTGTTACCCAATTTTCTGTCATTCCTAGTTCTGAATGATGCTCTATTTCCACCTCCATTATTCCCCAACTTTATATAAAAATTCTGTTCTTCACAGCAATGGGCTAATGGTACACAGAAAATTAAGGGAGAAAGCAAAGAGAATTAAGATAATTCCTTACTTTCATTTCTTTTAGGTTATGCCAGCACCTTTTCAAGGAAACTGCTGTCTTATAGTTCTGTGCGGACCAGCGGTAGGATGAGTGAAGATTCAGAGCAGACATCACAGTTACAATTTGACATTTGTAAGAGCACCCCGTTCATCTTTGCTTCTCCTGTGGTTGTAAATGCCACGAGGACAAAGACTTTCACTATTTTTGCACTATTATATCCCACTTCCTAGCATAGTGCCTGATGCAAAGTGGGTCTCAAAAAATAATTGTTCAGCCAAGTCAGTCATAGAAGACGACTTTGGTGTAAATTGAATCAGAAGCAGATGAAAGAAGAAACTATTTTTCTTGTACATGCTAGGTGTAGGAGACCCCTGAAATGGCAGGCGGCCAACACTAGTGTTGCACAAACATTCATTGAGCTCGGTCTTACAGAAACCTGATGAATGAGACACAGAGCCTTGCCCTTGGGCTGTATTTCAAGTTTTTCTTAACTATGTATAAGCTAATGATAATAATGCTGATGTAGTAATAATGTAAGAGTGATAATGTGTGTAGTAGACTGAGCATCTATTGTATACCATATACAGCGGCTCTCAACCAGTGGGGCATGACCCCTTTGTAACAATGAAAATACATCCTGCATATCAGATATTTACATTATGAAATGTAAATGTATAGTAGCAAAATTACAGTTATGAAGTAGCAACGAAAGTAACTTTATGGTTGGGGGTCACCACAACATGAGGAACTGTATTAAAGGGTCGCGGCATTAGGAGGCATTAGGAAGGTTGAGAACCACTGCTATATAGAGTGTAATGTAGGTGCCTTAGATTCATCAATTCATTTACTTTTCACACAACCCATAGGGTAGACATTGTATCATCTTTAGGTCACAGTTAAATAAACAGGAGCCTCAGAGAATTTCTTGTTCAAGATTACACATCTAAAGCTGGAACTTATTGAGAGACCAATTTGGATGACTTTGGAGTTGTATTTTGGGGTATTAGAGATAGGTACAAAAGGCAAACATGAGTCCCAAATCTTCCCAAATCCCCAAACTCCAATATCCTATGCTCTGACTGTAGCCTCCCGTCCTTGTAAGTCTGTCTTTCTCTCATCGCAACCCCAATCACAGAGACTCTCAGAACCCCCAATTTCTTCCTTGTCTTATCCACTGGCTTCCTTCCCGCCCTGCTGCTGTCCTTGGCTTTCATCAAGGCTTGATCCCTTCCTAGTCCTCTACTTTCATGGCTTCCGTCAGTGAACTCTCATGCTATGATCAGCCTTCTCTGCTGCTGTATTGTAACCTTCACATCACCCTCATGGAGTCGTGGTGAGGATTAAATGAGTCAGTACGTGTACTCACTAAGAACAATGCCTACCATTATGCATATTTTTCTTTATCCCTGAGTAGCTTAGCACAGTTGGGTGAAATCTTACCTGTACTAATAGTCAATCTTAGCTTGATCATTAATGTTTCTGCCTTTCAAACTTGGTCCTTGTGAAAGTTAAGCTCCCATATATTTTTTGAGGACTATTCCAATTTTCTTTACTCTTCTCAGAGTCTTCTCCTGAGCTCCTAAAAGCCCTTGGTGTCAGCAAATGACCCTGGCGTTGTTCATTTCTCGTTGCTTGATCTCTGCACCCATTCTCCTTTTACTCTGGTAATATTACCACCCATGTACACCATTTCCACGCCTGTGGTTTGGATGGATGACCACATACTCTTGGCCATCCTGATTGGTTCAGGGATAGGTATTTGAGCCAATTTGAGCCAATCAAATCTTTCCTAGAACCTCGAAAGTATGACTGAGAAAGAGACTCTGTAGTAGTATAAAAGAACGAAGATGTGGTCTGCTCGGAAGTGAAATAAAACGAACAGAGGACAATAGTGACAATGAAAGGACAGATTCTCCATGTCCTCACTTGAGTATCTGGCTTTAACTACAACTGATGACAGTATCCTCCTTTTAATTTATGTCATCCAATGCATTTCATTTTTCTGCTTAACCTGAGCTTGGTTTCCATCACTTACAAATGACAAATACGCCTTGCCTCATAGTCATTGATAAAATGAAGGGTATTATCATTGTTTTCCTTGATGCCCACTCCGTCAACACATTTCTCCAGATCTATCATTTCTTCTTCACTCAGAGAGTGAGTGCCACCCCCCTTTTAAGGCTCACCCTGCTCCTTTGCACCCATCTCACTCTTGTGGGTGGCTTCCAGACTTTATCTCATAATACATCTCTCACTTCTCTATCTTCAACTGGCCTCCTTCTACATATCCTGTACTGTTAACCCAAAATGTGCTCATTTACCTTTTTACCCAAACTACTAGGTGTTATTTAACATCATTCTAGTCACTTCCTTACCTTCCATTCCCTTCTCTATTTATTGCTGTCACGTTGATATTGGCGAACCCAGTGACAACTCTGGATTGACACTAACTGGACCTTTCTTTTATATTTTTACAGTAAAATGACAATGTCTGTCATTTTACTTCTCAAAGCTCCCTATCTTGTTCCAGGTTTGAGGACACTGCTCTCTCCCAGCCTCCCTAAAACCTTCCTAGCCACTCCTTCCCTATCTCTGTTATACTGTTATCAGTTTCTCTTTTACTATTCTGGTGTTTTGTTTTTTTGTTTTTTTTTTTGGCACCTTAGCCACTTGAGCTACAGGTGCTGAACCACAATTAGTAATTCTTAACATTTAAGTCTATTTCTTCTGGTAAAAAATACACAACTGAGGAATTTGCTCCATCAACAGATTCTTTCCCATCAAGAATACACCACCCCAGAGGTGGAGCAAGATGGCTGAATGGAAGCAGCTTCCCAAGAAGGCTTCTGTCCAAAAGGGAAGATAACCTCCAGAAACTGCACAATTAAGCTGAATACTGGGAGCCCAGCTGAGAGAGAGAAGTGATTTCTGCGGATCACCTCTGTGGAGCCTCACTGCATCCCCAAGAAAGCATGCTTCAGGTACAAAATTCATCTGAAAGGAAGAGTGCCCATCCCCTCCCACAGAAAACTCTGAGTTTCTTGCTCTTCTGTTTCCTTTCTTTTTATTCTCCTCTTTTGCTCCTGCGAGTTTTTTACAGACAAGCGGTGAACTGTGGAATTCTTGTGTTACCCCATGGAAGAATGTGTGGGAAGTGAGGTATGCTTCCCCTGAGCACCCCGGTGTGACTCTGAAAACTATTGCTAGGCAAAAAATTGAACTAAAGTTTTCCCCACCATTCTGAACTTTCTGTACACCTTTCCCCTTTTACCTGATGAACCAGAAGACTAACCTCTGCTGAGACTGAGGGAGGAGGGGCCTGAGCAGAGAGGCCCCGCCTGCAGGGTCCCACCTGCCATAACAAGTGCCCCACTGGGAAAAGACTACGAGGAGGGGGGACCACAGCGAGCCTCCCTCCCCTCCGGCCAGGGAAGCCGCAGGTGAGTGACTGGCCCTGCGCCCCAAGTTTGCCGGACTTCCGTAGGTCCACCATCTACTAGAAACTCTGACGGCAACCACCAGGCTTCCACAGGTCTGCCCCCGACCAAGAACTCCTCCCCCGGCAACCACA
This sequence comes from Arctocebus calabarensis, assembly GCA_963573935.1. Classification (NCBI taxonomy): domain Eukaryota; kingdom Metazoa; phylum Chordata; class Mammalia; order Primates; family Lorisidae; genus Arctocebus; species Arctocebus calabarensis. The sequence continues at coordinate 13,307 of CAUYON010065015.1, forward strand.
TGGGCCTCCGCCTGGCACCAACAGGCCGGCCCCTGGACACGAAATCCCCTGGCGACCATGCAGCTTCACGCCCAAGTTTGCAGGGCTTATGCAGGCCTGCCTTCTGCCAGGAACTCTGTTGCAACTGCCAGGCCTCTGCAGGGCGGCCCAAGGCCAGAAACACTCCTGGCAACTGCCTGGCCCTACGCACGTGTTTGCCGGGCTTCTGCAGGTCCACTGTCTGATAGAGACTCTTCCAGTGACAGCCAGGCCTCTGCAGGTCTACCCCCAGCCAGGAAATCCCCCAGCGACCATGCAGGCCTCTGCCTAGCACACGCAAGGACCCTGCAGGTCCACCCCTGGTGAGTAAATCCCCTGGCGACCATGCAGCTCTGCACCTGAGCTTGCAGAGCTTCCACAGGCCTGCCTTCTGCCAGTAACTGCAACTGCAGCTGCCAGGCCTCTGCAGGCCCACCTCGGGCAAGGAACTCCTCCGGCGAACACCCGACCCTGCATCCTGTGCTTGCTGGACTTCTTCAGACTTGCTGTCTTCTACAGACTCTGCCAGAAACTGCAAGGCCTCCGAGGTTCTGTCGCCGACCAGGAACTCCCCAAGTGATTGCGCAGGCCTCCGCCTGGCCCCTGCATGGCCCCCGCAGGTCTGCCTTCTGCAGGGACTCCACTAGCAATTGCCAGGCTTCTATAGGCCTGACCCTAGCCAGGAACTACCCCGGCGACCGCCTGGCCCTGCATCCTACACTTGCCGGACTTCTATATGTCTGCTTTCTGCCAGGAACTCTGCCCGTGACTGCCAGGCCCCCAGCCAGAGTCACTCTGAGCAACTGCGTGGGCCTCTGTCTGGCACCCACGAGGCCTCCACAGGCCAGCCTTCTTCCAGGGACCCCACCGGCGACTGCCAGGCCTCTCTGCAGGCCCACCCCCAGCCAAAAACTTCCCAGACAACCGCACGGCCCTGCGCCTACCACTTGAAGGGCCAGACGCCAAGGTGAAAGACAACCATGTGGTGGAACCAAAGGAAAAACTCTGGCAATATGAATAATCAGAGTAGACCAATTCCTCCAAGTAACAACAAGGCAGACACAGCACAAAATCTCAAGTATGGGCAAATGGCTGAGATGTCTAAAATTGAATTCAGAATCTGGATTGCAACTAAGATCAGCAGAATAGAGGAAAAGATGGAATTAGAATTTCAAGCAGTAATTCAAAACATGACCCAAAAGATGTTTCAAGAATTCAATGAATTCAAAGACAAAATGACCAAAGATTTTGACACATTGAGACAAGAAGTTGCAGCCCTTAAAGAGCTGAGAAATTCATTAGAATCCCTCAGTAACAGAATGGAGCAAGCAGAAGAAAGGTTTTCTGACATGGAAGACAAAGCTTTCAAACACTTTAAAACCTCCAAAGAGCAAGAGAAATGGAAGGCAAAAAGAGATCACTCTCTCATAGAGCTCTTGGACAACTCAAAGAAAACCAATATTTGCCTCGTAGGGATCCCCGAAAGCGATGAAGCAGCTTCACAAGACTCAGAATCCCTTATTCATGAGATTATGAAAGAGAACTTTCCAGACATGCCAAGAGATTCTGAAATTCAGACAGGAGATAGTTTCAGAACGCCAGCAAGACTCAACATGAACAAGACATCCCCAAGGCACATCATAATTAAGCTCACTAAAGTAAATATAAAGGACAAAATTTTGAAAGCAACCAGACGCAAGGAATTGATAACCTACAAGGGGAAGAATATTAGAATAACTGCAGATCTCTCTGAACAAACATTTAAAGCCAGAAGAGAATGGTCATCAGCTTTTAATCTCCTAAAACAAAATAACTTTCAACCCAGGATTTTCTATCCAGCTAAACTGAGCTTTATTTATGATGGAAAAATTAAATACTTTAACGACATCCACACGTGGAAGAAATTTGCCAAAACTAAACCAGCTTTCCATATATTTTCAGACCTATTCTCCATAACGACCAGTGTAATCCCCCAACACAAAAGTAAACTCATCCAGAAAATGTCCACTAGATCTTCTCAAGATTTATCATTGGTTTTAATTAATGTGAATGGTTTAAACGCTCCTTTAAAGAGGTATAGGTTGGCTGACTGGATACTAAAACTCAGGCCCAATATCTGCTGCATACAAGAATCACATCTTATCTTAAAAAAAAAA
>CAUYON010065016.1:0-48768 GCA_963573935.1 Arctocebus calabarensis
CAAACATCCAGTTAATGAAAAAAGACTATTGAAGAAGAACAAAATTAGTAAACACACCAAAGTGTGGGAATTTTAGGAATGCTATAATTCATGGATTTGCTGCTTATTTTTCCATAAGAAGGGCATTGCATAGATACACCAACCATTTAGTGACGTATAGATTCAGACTCCCCTGGACTCAGGTGCTTGGTGCTGTGCATTCCAAATTGTATATAAAATCAGCACATTGTACCCCATAAATGCATTAATGTACACAGTTATGATTTAATAAAAAAATTGTTAAGAGAAAAAAAAAAACCTCAAAACCCACAGCTAAAGGGTTGATATTAGGGGAAAAAAAGATAGCTTACTGGATCAGTAAATATGTCCTAAATTAAAGTCACTTAGGAATAAACATTACTGGGTAAATAAGTATCTTTGTTTACTAAATATTTTCATGAGTTTTCTGATTTAAATATGCATGCATTTAATAAATATTAAAATATTTACTATTTTGTTCAATAAGTAATAAATATTTTCTGATTTAAATATTATGACATATTGGCAACTTTTAAAGAAGGTTTTAGAGATGAATATCTCCATTGTATAGAGGACACTATAAAATTTTATAGTGTCAGGACTCTATAAAATTCTCTAAGGTCATACAGAATGAGGAGTGGAGGTGATTTCATGTTCTACAGAAGCTAGAGCATTTTCCAAGAGTCATTTAATTCTAGGTATCTCTCTCTCTAATTTGTTGATGTATATATATAATGTATATACATATTATATAATATACATTGTATAATATATATATTGTATAATATACATATTATATATATATCTATAATATGAGCTACTTACAAAGGTCTGACAATTAAGTTCATGAACTCATCCTAGAAAAAGTACTATATACCTCAATGATGAATATCACTGCAGTCACCTTCAAAGTACTCCCCTTGAGAAGCTGTGTACCCACAGCAACACCTACACCACCCTTCAGAGCAATTTTGGAACCCTTTTTCTGGAAAGGCCATCAGAGCTATCATCACAGGAGATTTGAGTGTGCTTACATTGGCAGCACTGTACAAACAACTCGGTAAGGTTTCAGAGCCTTGGTATATCTGTGTCTCACAGCTGTGTTTATGTTGACATGTGGCATGTCTTGTACGGTGTAAATTATTGTCACTACATGTTTTTGTGTGCCATATAACAATAGTTCTGATGGCCATTCCAAAAAAAGAGTTCTAAAATTGCTTTGAAGGGTTGACTAGGCACTGCCATTGGTGCATAGCTTCCCAAAGGAAGTACTTCAAAGATGACCATAGTGATATTCAGCAGTGAAGTATATAGCACTTTTTCTAGGATGAATTCACAAACTTAATTGTCATATCTTGTAGGTAATTTAAAGTACACTAGTAAACCACATAAAAAAATAAGAAACAAGTGAAGTTAATTTTAATACTGTTTTATTTAACTCAGGGTAGACAATATATTATCATTGTTACATATAATCAATATAAAAATTATTAATGAGATAGTTAATGGTTTTCTATACTAGATAGTTGAAATCTTGTGTGTATTTTACACTTAGTGCATATCTCAATTCAGATCAGCCATATTTTCAAGGTCAATAATGGTGATTGGCTGCCCTATGGGACAGTGTGGTTCTGATTCTTACAAAACCAATACATAGCCTAGACAGTGGCACCAGAGGGCTATCTGACCTCAAGGCCTGCTCTCCATTGCTATAGACCACATTGCGGGGGTGAGGGGGTGGTTGGGCATAGGTTTCAAGAGGTTTCTGAACACTATGAACTTCTTGTTTTTAGATGTCACTATTGGAGCCTTCATGTCTGACAGTGTGGTTCTTCTAAGGTGAGTTGCCTCACTCTTACTGCATAGGTTTGGTTCTTCATGGGTGAGGGATGGAATTTGGTAGGGGAGGCACCCAGGGAGTTACTCACCTTTAGTCAGCATTTTCCTCTGTTCTGTTCCTTGCAGGATGGAGGTGCTCAGTAAAAGGGAATGCTATCTTTCTCTTCTCATTTCTTATCCTCTATCCCAGAACTTCCAGCTGGTGTGAAATGATAGCATCCCTGGAGCTTCTAGGCATGGCTCAGGGTGGTCTAGTTACTAAGCCCATAGATAGCCCATATGTTAATGTGCCATATAACCATCATCGTTTTCTACAAGTACCATAACACTCAAAGGGGCTGTCCATCCTATCTCTTCATTCTTATACCCTGAATCCTAATCTCCAGTTGGTCCTCAAGTCCCTGGGGACCAGAAGCCTCCAGCCCACTGGACACATGTCATTCTCTGTTGGCAGCAGAGGCAAGGAACGTGAGCATAAGCCTGGAGCTTGCTGAAACCCATGCAGTCTGGACCTCTTCTATGAAGGCCAGTGGGCTGCCATCACCATCCGTGAATCCTTTCCAAGTATTTCTGGCTGTATGAGTCACAGGAGGCAGAATTACACTTTGGAGTGAGAGCCAACTCTTAGGTTTTGTTAATAACCTGACGGCAGAACTTTCTAAAATAGACTAGTAGGATCTTAGGGTTGGAAGGGATTCCAGAGGCCATGTAGGTCCACACCTCATATTCTTATTTAGCAGTGCCTTCTTCTGAGTCTCCACTACTGGATCACATAGCCTCTTTTTGAATGAAGTACCCTATGGGTTGGGGTTTAGTAACATGTAAGGGAATCGACTAACCCCCAGGTAATACTAAACATTGAATTGTTAAAGAGGCAGTATAGCCTTGAGATTGAATGTGAAGTCTGGGACCAAGTTGCCTGGGTTCAAACTCTGACTCTGCTCTTTCTAGGTTAGATGAATTTCTTGGGAAAGTTCTGTGTCTTTTCTGGTTCAGGATTCTCCTCTGTTAATGGAGATAACAATACAGATACTCCTCTACTTATAACGGGGCTGACTTAGCAGCCTAACTGCATTACCAGGTGTGCAGACTATTTATCTGTGACTCTGTCTTTGCTCTGCAAGCAGCACTGATCCTGCAAAAGGCCAGTACAACTTGAGCAACATCATGTCAAATAAAACCCCAACTGGTTTTATTATTTACCTGGAAACAGAGTATCAGGATTTGCACTATGAGCCATGGTAAAGAAGTATTCCAGATATAGCTTCTTTTTAAAAAGTTTTGACAGCACTTGCAGAGCTGCCCTTGGCTGCCCCTTTGCTTTTATCTCAGAGGCTGGCACATTTGCAGGGACTGAGAAATGTAGCCTCCCTGGCCCTAGAAGTGTGGGCAGGCCCTGGCTCTGCCCTCAGGAAGTTTGCTTCTCTCGGATTAGCTCTGTGGCAGGACCTGTGTTGGGGTGATAGGCGCCTCGTGATGTGCCATTGGAGGTCACAGGAAGTGATCAGAGAGGCCCATGAAAGATTTCTGAGCGTTTCTTCTTCCAAAAACAATACTTGGAGTTGAAATTGAAAGGTCTGAGGTAACTGATCTGACAGATGTTGGAAGAAGATGTACCTGCAGGGTCCCCATGGGCCATTTCAAAGGATTCTGTTTTCACAATCTCTGGGTCATTCTGCCTGGCCTTTTCCCTCCTGTTTCCTGCTCTCTTTACCATTGTCTGCAGAGCTGTCCAGTGAGAGGAGGACTTAGCCTCCTCCCTGACAAGGTGGCCCCTGGGTATGATGGGACAGGCTGGACTTTGCCTCTGTAGGGTGACCAGGCAGGTGAGGAACTAGACAGGGTCGACATGGGTGCTCCCTGGTGCCTCTGTCCATTTGTGAAATTTTCGGCACTCCTGTGGTTCTCAGTCTCCTGGCTTGGAATAACTTTGCAAGTATTTAACCAAGGATTTTGCACATCCCTTATCCTTAAAACAAGAGGATGAATTTCCTGGGATCTTACCTAGCTTTCGGGGGTGCTTCATGCTGGCAGAAAAGACTTGGAAATAGTGACAATTCACTATAGTAAGTGGGGGGCAGAGGTATGTGTACTGAGGTGGGATCACAGAGAGGAAGGATGCCCAGATGCCAGGGTGTTAGGGGAGAACTCCTGGGGGTGGGGCACTCTAGCTGGCTGTGAGGAGCCAGCAGAACTATAGAGTATCTACTGGCATCTACAAGCACAGTTGGTTGGGATAAACTATTTGCTTTCTAAGTTACTTCTAGCATCATCTTACGGTAAACCCAGAAGGAAAAGGAAAGGCCAGCATGTTAGATTTCTTTTGGGCAACAATGTTTAGCTTCTGTTTTCTCCTGCGGCTGGATTTTGCTGTTTGAGTCCCACAACTCCATTGCACCTATCACCATGACCCTTCTGTCGACCCATCTTCCAGCAGTGTGGCAGCGGTAGAGTCCCCTCAGCCCATCTGGGCTGTGTGTGTCCTTACTTCCTTTTGTCACTCAGGTTTTTCTTAATGCTTCCTTCTCCTGGAGCTGGTGTCAGTCATTCCCATCCTACCTGACACTCTGGGCTTCCTTTGAGGAAGCATCTCACACAAGTGAAGTCATTGTTCTCAAGCCACTAATGCCCCCTAATCTTGTTATGTCACCCCAGCAGCGTGCAGGCCAGGGCTCCACAGGGGTAAAGGGCCTCTTTGTGAGGCTTGGACGGGAGAAGGTTAAGCTACAGCTTAGGTATGGCAGATGTGTGCAGTGAGAGCAGAATGGTGTGATTCACTCTCAGCTTTTGTTGGACACTCCCCCCTCCCTGGGAAGCTCTCAGATACTATCCATCCAGTGCTGGGGGATGGTCCATGTCAGGGAGGAGAGTGTGGATGTTCATCAGGTTTCATTTGGCCCTGAGGCCAGGTGGATGGATTGCTTCTGCTTTGGAATACTTCGTGGTTACCAGCTGGGACTCCATTAATCAAGTTCTTTTAGAAAAATACTGATGAACTGACGGAGGTAAGTGAAGGAGGAAATTTGCTTGACTGGATGGGCCTGGAACTTTGCAGCTCATGCTTATAATGGTAATCGATGCTTTTGGAGGAGTCCCTGCATGACTCTTTCTTGAGTCATGGCATCATTGTAAGAATTCCTCTTAGATATATCCTTATCTTCCTAATAGAATGGAAATAGGTTCTTAATTGGTAAAATTTTACATAGTCGTTCAGCATCTGCTATTTCTTTTATGGCTTTAACCAGATGTGTTTTATTGACAATGAATTTGCCCTTATTATTGGGAAGCTAACCATTAATTTCTTAGGCAATATGCCAGAAAAAGTACTTACTGAACACATTGATCTTTCTCTCTTGAGTTCTTTCATACTTAAAAATAAAGGCTGAGTTGAAGGCCTAGGATTTATCCTTGATTTATTTTATTGGTATAATTCTTTTTTTTTTATCAAATCATATTTTATTGGTATAATTCTTGTTTGGTTCTGATAACTGTTCTTTACCACCACTAAGGCACCTTCCTCTCTTGTCTTGCAGAGCAAGACCTGTCATTACAGTGGACATCTCGATCTTCCTACCAGGCTCCATCAACATCACGGCGCCTCAGTGTCATGATGGACAGCAGCCTGTGAACTGCCTGAATGTCACCACCTGCTTTAGTTTCCATGGCAAACATGTTCCTGGAGAAATTGGTAATGAGCCCAGGACAGCCATCTTAGCTGGAGTGGGCTTGCATGGAGGATGTTTCAGACATTCCCTGTTGCTGAGCATCCTGGCTGGATTTGGGGGCAGTAGGCCCCCTGGATGGACACCCTTTCTCTTTCCTACTTATTGATATATTCCTAATTTCTTACAACCTCCAGCTCTAGGACAAAAAATGGTGGACATCAAACATCCTTTTTCCAGACTGAAGCGTCCATGGACCATGAGTGGGACAGGCCTGTGTGGGACTGGTGGAAATATAATGCCTGGAGCCTGGCTCTTATTAAACATTCTGAGCAGTTAGAAAACAGAAATGACAGGATTTTGGAGGTTTCTGACTGAGCTTGCAGCATCAGCCAGATGTCAGCAAAGGTTATACCTTTTACTGTGGAAATGGAGACCAAAGATGGATGGTGGGATTGGGATGCTGGTTTTACAAAGGCTTAGGTCTCTAGAAGAGGAAATCTGCTTTGAGAATTGAAAAGAGGCAGGTGTTGCCCTGATAGATGGTAGATGTCCCTGCCATTTATTTTCTTTGATTGAGGAAAATCAACTTGCTAGCTTGCTCTGGACACTGGACCCTGAGAACGAGAAAGGATCACTGTTGATTGGAATTCAGAGGATGTGATCACCTGAAGGAAATAAATCTGGAGCATTACACAGATGAATAGGTGCTTTGTTTTTACTTAAAAGGCTGATTTAATAATAGAAAGTAAAATTCCAGGCAAACAGAAACACCAATACAAGCCCGAACTTGCTGACTTTCTTAGATATTTTTAATGTCCTAAGTGATGCCCCTTGCTACTCATCAGCATCACTGGTAGCTTGTTTGAGATGCAGACTCTCAGGCCCCACCTTTGGACCTCTCAGTCAGAGTCTGCCTTTTGATAAGATCCCCACTAGATTCATGCACATGTTGGAGACACTGCTCTGGAGCACACGTGTGCGCAGATATCCCAAACATGCAGAAACATAATTCCACAAGCTCGTTCATTCCTTAACTACACCTTGAATGCCCTCCCTTATTCAGTCATGTATTCATCCTTCTCAGCTGTCTCATTGGAGCTTTATCTTAATCTTCAAGTGGATTGAATATGATCAGCGATTAAACTTTGTACTTATTTATGTAGGTTTTTTTGTTTTTTAAGAGACCTTAGGAGTTTCAATATTGAATGCAATTGTATGATAAAACTTGGAAATTGGTTAGTGTGTAGTTTTTTGTTTGTAGCCAAGTAGGAAAAAGTTCACTTAAGTTCATAATATCTATTGGTGAAGCCAGGAGTTGGATTCAAATTCAATGATGTTTAGTTCTGCTAATGCTCACCACCTTCCTAATTGTTTAAGATGCCGTTATCTTTTTTTTTCTTTTATTAAATCATAGCTGTGTACATTAGTGCAATCATGGGGTGCAATGTAAGATTCCATAATCTTAAGGAAAAAAGCTTTCTGGTGGTCCTGGGACTTGTGTGTCCTCCATCAAATACTGCCTCATGGTATAGCTCCATTAAAATGGACTCCATTAAAAACATTTTTAAAAAATGTTTGAAGATCAATTTTGGTGCACATGAAAATAAGCAGAACTATTATAGCACCCTACCAGAAGCAAGAAATTATGAGTTCATGTGTGTATGCTTTTGATAAAGAGTTTCTTGTGTGTCCACATGTGCCAGGCACTAGAGATGACAGTACCATGTGTATAGAGCCTCTATAGGGAAATACAGAGAATTTCTACTATTCTGATCTTGAAGCAGTAGACTGCTTTCAAACTCTGTATCACTGTTGTGGTGAAAGTGAGGATCAATTGATATAGCAGGAACATAGGAGAGGAAACCAAGATGCATATCCAAGCAGGTGTGATTTTTTTTTTTTTAGGTGTCATCATCCCATTTTTTTTTGTTGTTTATTAAATCATAGCTGTGTACATTAATGCAATCATGGAGTATAATGCTGGTATTATATACAATTTGAAATATTTTCATCGACCTGGTTAACATAGCCTTCATGGCATTTTCTTAGTTATTGTGTTCATACATTTATATTCTACATTTAGTAAGTTTCACCTGGAGTGATTTTTGAACAGGAGATAAGCAGTAGAGCACGCTGTATTGAAGGCTTGTGGGCTGAGGGAGGAGGAGATGTGACATACCATACCCATACCAGCAGCCCTCCTCATACCATTCCCAACCAGCAGCCCTTTCTGACGCCTGTCAGGCCTTTCATGGACCACCAGACGGGAATATAATGCAGGTCTCGGCTCAGCCATGGCCTTGGAGGTAAGGTGGAAGAGACAGGCAATCATAAGACTTGTTGTACTATACCTTGTGGGCAGTCTAAGGCAACATGGCTAATATCCAGCTTCAGGTGGGGACCGTCCCACACATGTGCACTCCCATTCAGGTCTCTTCCTTATCCTCCATCTGCCACACAGACTTGCAGATAAAAATCACATATCCCTTTACACACTGATGGGGTGTTGGCCCACATTTATTTAAAATTCAGCTTAAAGAAGATGGTAACTGCAGAATCTTTTTCCCATTTCATAGCAATGTTTAGTAATAAATATTTGACCAACAGATAATTTTAAAGTTGCAGAATACATTTTTTAAAAACTTTCTAATCTTTCCTCTTTACCAGGAAACAAAAATCATGAACTTTCTATTAATAGAAAGTTAGTAATAATTTCAGGAAAAAAGACACATCCAGGCAAAATAGTCAAGGCTATTTGTAAAATGCAGTGTTACAATTCTACTGTGAATAATGAATTGACTGCAAATAAATTACTCTGAAAAATTTTTCAGTATGACAGGAATATTCTGAAAATCCAGGAAACACCATGTCTTTTCTAGAGTATTATTCTGTTCGTAAGGAATTAAGGCTTCAGTGACTGTGTAATTGGAAGAGCTCACTTCTCATCAAGTTGCCGTGCCCAAGGTATAACTACAGAATTTTGGTATCAACAGGGTAATGCAGAAGATTATTCATCCCTGGCATTTTCCTGCCACTTTCTCTGGCATTCAGGGAAGTGAACTACATCTCAATCTTCTTGGTAGAGTGAGAAAAGCAGAAATCTGTGCAAAAATGAAGTGGCAGTGGAATGGAGAATTTGGGGTGGGGAATGATGGACCTGTGATGGGAAATGAGTTGAAGGTCAAAGGCAGCTTGTCTGTGGCTACAGGTCCAGCAGGTGTGGCAGTGGGTGGGGTGTTTCCGAAATTCAGCTTAGAAGGCAGTCCCTGCACTGTGTTGTTGGGAAGATAAGGTTACCAGTCTCCAGATGGAGGAAGGATAGGGCACCTACCGGGTACAGACATCTTCCTCTGCTCTTCTCCAGGTCAGCAGAGGGTGCTGGTTGGCTCGGTGTCATCTCTCAGGTGTCTGCATCGGGAACCCATGCCTGGGACTCTTCCTTACTCCCTTGCTGGTGGCTGGGAGAGGAACCACGTTGATGGTGGCTTTGTCCACAGAATGCCCAACGAATCAGTGCCAGCCCTTAGCAGGCCTTCTGGGCATCTCTCAATGTCTGCATAGCCTGAGCTGAGTTTGTCAGCAGGATGGCATTTGGGCCTGCAGTCTGGGCCCTTGGTGTGCTAGGTATTTCTCTGCAGCTATTAGAAGAGGGGTCTATTTTCTGGCATCTTCAGCCACATGACCCCCTCTCTGAGGATGGTTTTGGGAGCCATATGCAGTTGCTGTTACAGCCTTGTCCCTTTAGTGTTTTTCTCTACTTGATAGGGCTCGAGCACATGCACCAAGAAGGGACACCAATCACTTCTTTATTCCCTGCTTTAGTGAAACCATAGCTCCTACTTGATCAGGGTAGTGTTCAGAGCCAGCTGATGAGCCAAGCCACCAAAGGGGCTACTGTAGCTTCTGGAAATACTGTAGGAAATACTTTCTCTGTAGGGGTTGATTCTGCCTTCACCTCTTTTTTTTTTTTTTTTTCTGCCTTCACCTCTTAAACAGGCAGAGCCCAATTAGGAAAACAGAAACCACACCAGTTATTTCAACAAAGGGAATTTAACCCTGAGAATTAGATGTGCAGGTCATAGAGCATCTAGGTCTGTACCAGTGGATTCCTAAGTGTGGTACCAGACCAGCTGGATCAGTATCATCTGACATCTTGTTAGAAATGCATATTCTAACTGAATCAGAAATTCTGAGGATGGGGCCAGCAACTGTGTTTTAACAGCCTCTAGGTGGCTTAGATTTGAGAACCACTGGTCAAGGTTATACATGTACTTGGGGTTAACTACTTCCTCGTGGATATCAGAGCCTGTAAGCTTGGAGAAGGGACCCTGTGGAGCTGGGGCCTAGACCTCTGAGAAGGGGTCCTGGCTGGTGCTACTGCTCTCCCTGAAAGGGAGTGGTGAGGCTGGCTCTGGGGTTGCTGGGAGAAGCTGGAAACTAGAATTCACTGCTGTTGAGACCAGCTGCCATGAAACATTGTTGCTGGGTTAGGCTTCTAGGAACAGGAAGTGCACAGGAAGGAGTCCCTTCTCCCTCTCCAGGCGCACTCAAGCTCTCTGTATTGACAGAGCCTCACAGTGAGCCACTGGCCAGATAGAAATGAGGTTTGCAGCATCCTAGCTCCAGCATCATGGTGCAGAGCAGGGAAGGGTGGGCTGGAAGTGAGAGAGAACAGCTTCACAAACCAGCACAGCAAGTATCTATCGAGTTCCTGAAGCCCTAATTGGTCATTCCATCAACAATAATTAATGTCTTTCAGAGTGCCAGGCACTCTGCTCAACTCGGGGCACAGAGCAGTGAACAGGACAAGCAAAGGCCTTGGCCTCGAGGTGCTTGCATCCCAGTGAAAGGAGGGAAGCAGACCCTCAGCACAGAAGGGGCTGCTGCTCCCGCACTTTGTCCTCCCAATGCACCTCACTCAGCCCATGGATGGCGGCACCATGCACTATGCGTGGATGCTAACACAGACTTCTCACTCTGATGGTGGGCTCCCCCAAGAACTGTTATATGACATATTTCATTAAAGCAGGAATCCTGCCTGTCTCAAATAGTATTAACTGTTTCACTCTTGGTCTGGGGAGCAGCCTGTGACTCCAGGGGCACAAAAGGCCCTGCTCCTAAACCAGGGCTATGCTTGGATCTAATCACTGGCCAGGCTGATGTATAAACTTGGTTGGCCCTCTCTGGAGGCTGGGAATCAAGCTGGCAATTCTGCACTGTCACCAGAGTACTGAACAACCAGGAAGGGGTGATCCCTTAGTGGTTGAGTTTTGCACTCTGATCCAGTGCCCCCGTATGTCGAGCCCTCTCAGACAGCCCTACAAAGATGTGAACAAGCAGAGGTGATTACTTTGTCTCTGGAAAAGCAGTTGAGCCCACATCCTGAGAGGTGGCACTAAGGTTATCCATATTAATAACAAAAATAGTGTCAAAACCAGGTGGTCTCCAGATCTTTCTTTTGGCATTAAGGTTGCATTTATGCTCTAAAGAGTTTGTACAGAGAGAACATACTCTGAGCTCCTCCTGGTCTCTCAAGATGTGTGGAGATGGGGCGATGAGGCAAGTCCATGTGATGTGAGGAAAGGGTAACCTAGTCTAATAACAACCTCATTACTTGGGGTAGGGATCTAGGAAAGCTAGTGAAGTAGAAATATCCTTCTTCACCTCCCTCTTCCTGGAAAACTCTAAAGCAGTGGTTATCAAACTTCGTAATGCCACGGCCCTTTAATACAGTTCCTGTGGGTTGCGACCCACAGGTTGAGAACCTCTGCTCTAAAGGAAGCTTAGAGCAACTATGGAAGGAGAATTTATTAGGATTTCACAGCTGAAATCTTGTTCTGTTGGAGAATAAGAATGAATCGAAAGTTGTTGGGAGGGAACAGAGCCAGGGTTGATGAGAGACAGCTGGCTCTTTCCTGGCCCGGGCCTGTGTGTGGGGCCCTGGGGAACCACTGGGGGGGCAGAGAAGGGGGGTATTACTCCGGGCTGATCAGCTTTTCCATCAACATGACATCATTCGACATGGCATGGACACAAGCTGCCAGAAGGAAACACTTGAAGATGTGAATGTGCTGTTGGGGCAGGCCCTAATCAGAACCAGCACCCTCCCTGGGTCTGACAGGCCTAGCCTGGCTGGCTTGCATTAGAGGTGGCTGTGGGCAACCCTCCCAGGGCCTGGACCACTGAACCCAGCGAGCCAACTTGCTGCTCTGCTGACATGTCCGTTTCTTAGGGGCTCCCTTCCAGCACTCTTGGGTGGGTGCAGTTTAAAACTACCAGTTGTGCTCAGGGTTTCAGAATGGTCTGCATTTCTTCTTGTCTGCTCACTCAGGCAGGGTTTCTTATTACAAATCTTGCTTTCTTCTAAAAGAGAGAGTCTGATAGAGTTGACCTCTTTTTGAGTAATTTAAAATTTCAAAATACATTTTAGATCAAGGAGAAGCACTTAGTAGGCAGCTCTAGAGATGACATGCTTCCACAATGCTTGTGCTCGGTGAATTGAATAAACCAGCATATCTGTGATTGTGTACTGTAAGGTTTTAGAGAAACTAAAAGGTGAACTCAGCTGGTGGGCTATTTCTCCCCTCCCTGGAGCCTTAAGAGGGACATATATTGATTGGGTCAGTGATTCTTTAGTGAGATGGAACTTTGAAGGAACAAAGTTGGTGTTTATAAAGTACTTAGCACAGTGCTTGGCACATGTTGAAGGTCAAATTAATTCCCTTCTCCAGACTTGCCCTGTGTTAATTTGGGCTCTCCCCAAAACAGAACCTGAGTGAAGGATCTGGGCACACGTTATTGATTCAAGGGTGAGCCCGGGAGTACCTGGAGGGAAAAGGGATATTGAGACAGGAAGGCAGCTGGAGTAGTCGGGGTTCTCCAGAGAAACAGAACCCAGAGAGCGGTGGAGTTGAGATGGAGATTAGTTGGTGGGTTTTCAGGAATTGGCTCATTAGATTGTGGGGGCTGACAAATCTGAATTCTGCAGGGCAGGCCAGTAACCTGGAGACCCAGAGGAGAGCTGATGTTGCAGCTCCAGGGTAAAGGCAGCCTAAAAGCAGAACTCCTTCTTCTTCTTTTTTTTTGTATGTTCTTTTTTCCCCCAATATATAGGAACATATGATTAAGTTATATTGTTTGTGCTTGTAAGGTAAAGACAAACAGTTGAGTCCTTCACCCAGAAAGTGTGCCATCTACCCCTACATTAGGTGGGAACTTACTGAACCCACTCCCTGCCAGAATTCTTTCTTTTTGGAGGGAACCCTTAGTCTTTTACTCTTAAAGTCTCCAATTGATTGAATGAGGCTCACTCACATTATGGAGGGTAATCTTTATTCAAAGTCTATTGATTGAAATATTTTCATCTAAAAATGCCCTCATAGTGACATCTAGATGGATGCTTGACCAAATATCTGGGTACTGTGGCCCAGCCAAGTACAGACATAAAATTAACCATTACAGCAACCACATGGAGGGCGTATTACTGAACAGATTACCACTGTGGATGGCTAGAGCTTAATCCTGCTGGGGAAGCTTGAGAGTCAGCATACAACATGCCTCAGAATTATCCTGCTCACAGGGCAAGGGTCCTGCATTATGGAGGGCTGCTCTGAGGCTTGAGTTCCCCGGAGCTCCTGGCCCACCCTGCATGTGGGCAGAGCCACTAGAGAAAGCCCTTGGGAAAAGTGATGCAGGTGTTGGCAGCTGCAAGTTGGGCTGGACAGTAAAGAAATGGTAAAAGACAAGAGGATATGGGTGGGGGAATAATACTATCCGCTCTATCTTCCTATGTTCATTTCCACCAGGTTTTCTCTAAGCTCAGCTTGTTCGTCTGTGGCGAGATAGCTCAGTCCTTCTGTTCTTACCATTGTCACTCTTCCTGAGGGAAGCAGCCCTGGTCTTTCAGCCAGGAAGAAGGCTGGTCTAGGCAGACTGGTCAGCAGCTGCGGGCACCACTGTGGTTCACCCAGACAGGGCCTCTGGCTTGTCCTCCAGCAACATTCATCTCTAGCTGGGATTTTGCTAAAGAGAACTTAATCTTTCTGACTCTTAAGCTTTTGTTTAGGGAAGCTGTGAGCAGTAGAAAGTAAATTGGCGAGAGTTTTGTTCAAGACCAGTGGTTCTCAACCTGTGGGTTGCGACCCACGGGAACTGTATTAAAGGGCCATAGCATTAGATAGATTGAGAACCACTGTTCTAGACCTTTTTACTTGTATGGATCTGCTGTCTGTGCATTCAAAAAAAAAAAAGTGAATTTCTGGTTCATGCATCAAGAACCAGTATGGTAGCACTAGCCAGGCACCAGAGATGAGGCGAGTTCTAGATTTGGCCCTACAATGGATGGCTCTCTGCCCTGGAGAAAGTCTTGTTTCCTTTTAGAGCTTCAGTTCCCTCATCTTAAAAAATAAATGTTTAGAACTGTGGTCTGTAGGGCCGCCTCAGAGCTTTCAGTCTCTGGGTTTGTCTTGGTTGCTGCTGCTGTCCTCATTGGAGCTCCAGCACTTTCTGTGTTGAAGCACTTCCCTGGATGTGTTCTTCTCTTCTTAAGAACAGCATCTCCTGAGATTATCCAGATCTCGGGTCCCTCCTGATGACACCTTGCCTTGTAAGTCAGCTGTTTGCTGGAATAAACAAGCTGGGCCAGACTTGCCCTTGCTGACCAAGAATCCGCCAGCTTGGCACGGCAAGATCCCTGTGATGGCAGAGGCCCAGGGAGGCCATTAGAGGCATCAAAATATGCCCCGTGGCAGTCACAGAATGTCTGTTCAGGTCACCTTCCTCTCCCCCTGTTCATACCTCCTCTGTTGGCTGGTCCCTTTGATGTTATTAAAAGCCAGAGCCATCTCTGCTGCCCGGCTTCACTTACTCAGTGGCCGGCAGGCATGGGGCTGCTTTGTGCTGATGCAAAGGCCAGGCTTCCAGGAGTCATCTGGGTCATCTGCTTTAGCAACAGAGGTTCCTGCTGTCTCACTTTAAAAATGACATATGCCCTGGAATTCCTAAAACAGTTAAAAAATAAAAAGGATTTGGAGGGGGCTGACCTTTCTGGCATAGAAAAGCAGTGAAAAAGGTCTGTTGATACTGAAGCCATATTTACCTAATAAAACACATTGCCTTACATTTAATTGTAGATTCTGAAATGATGGAGGTGAGAGCTTTTGGACTATCAAGTATGCCTTTGCTATTTGGGCCATCTTTGGTTTCTCTAAGTCCTAGACTAAGTCACAGTAGTTCTGCCATCTAGTATGTCACATTTGGGTAGAGGAGAGGAGTTATTCTTTGTAGGAGAGGACCTCAGTCCAGACCCCACCATGGTCTTAGTTTCATCAAAAAGCTAGGGACTACAAAACGTTCACCACACGCCACTACCTGGGTATAAAGGCAACTCCAGGCTTCAGCTGAGTGTCTGTGTGTGTAAGCTCCATGAAAGTGGGAGTTTTTACCCGTGTTGTGCACTGATGTATCCTCTGGGCCTACAGCCATGCATGGCATATAGTCAGTGCTCAGTGAACCATGAAGGCACACAGTCCAATAGATGCAGCAGCATTAGTGAGATGGGTTAGAATTATTGGACGTGATGGCTCCCTATCGTTGGGCATGTATCACAGTGCTTTATAGGAGTCAGGATTACATGAAGCCTCCAGCATTTCTGTATCTTCTAGCAAGGTTCTTTAGGTTTGCTGGCATGTTTGTCCATCACAACCTGTCTTGGGTACAACTAACTGCTGATGTGCATACTGGGGACTCTGTTGATACTGCAGGTGTGAGGCTTAAACCTGGGAGAGCCATGAAGTGTGACACATGGTGTGTCACTGGGAGCGCATAGGGCATCCTGGTTTTCTCTTGGTTCTGTGAGCATCCCGGCTGCATGCCTCTTGCTCAGGAGGTCTTGACTTGGAGCTGCAGTCCTGCATGCGGTGGAAGGCTAGGGATCATATGAAATGAGCATGTGCTCCTGTGAGGGGAGCAGAGGTGTCCTCGTCACAATGTGTCTGTCTTTGCTGATGTTTTGACCTTTCATTTGTTGGCAGGCCTGAATTACATGCTGACGGCTGATGTGGCCAAAAAGGAGAAGGGCCAGATGTCCAGAGTCTACTTTGTGTTGCTGGGAGAGACAGCGGTTCAGGTCACAGAGAAGCTGCACCTGACCCACGCAGAGGAGACGTGTCATCACTACGTGGCCCACGTGAAGGTCAGCCCTCCTCCTCTTTATCCTCAAACTTTGATCTCTGTAGATGTTCACTTGGAACCAGTGGAAACCACTTTTATTATGCACTATGTATACTCTGAATCCCAAAATTGTAGTTCTCAAAGAGGATAATATCCATTTCTTCTTCTTTTAAAGTTGGCTTCTGACAGACATTTCGTTCATCTTACTGTGTGGTCTCAGCCTCTGAGGAAGGTTATGGGGTGGGGTGCGGGAGACTAGTGTTGCTCTCTGACTCAGACTAGCTCTTTTAGGAGGTTTCTCATCCTCTCTCTTCTGTGAGGCTCAATAACATTCTCAGAGGAAAGCACAGAAGCACATGCCTCTGGGTCTGCAGTGATGCTGGGTCACACTGCACCTGATGCCTTTCTCAGTGGTCCATAACACATTAGCTTAGAGTCAGAGTTAAGGCATTTTAAAACTGGTTGGACTAGATTTTTCTCCTGTGATTACTTCTGTTCATTTTAGGAGTGCATATTTTGGCCTCTTTCCCTGCTCACTCTAAATAAACTTTCAAGTATTTTTCTCCTCTTGAAATTATTTGTTAAATACACTTTGCTGCTAATTTAGGAGACCAGGCTCTGAGTAGCTACAGAGTGATCCCTGCACAGGCTGACACTGACCAGCAGGGTAGAAGTTCTGGTGGTGATGGATGCAGTAAAAATGGCCAGATGCTGACCGAAGGGCAGAGTCAGAGAGCCAAGGAAGTAGAAGAACCCATGTAATCCAGGCCACGTGAGTGGTAGAATGAATGTGGGTTTTGGAGTCACACAGCCCCAGTGTGTATCCAGCTGGATGAGTATTGTGACCTGCATCTCTGAAATGAATAGCATGACGCTTACTTTGAAAGGTGGTTGTGAGAATTAAATATTATGTGATGAATTCACTCTAAGACCTTGCATGGTGTCTGATAAATGGAAAGCATTCAATAGTATTATTTGGTTGAGCTGTACATCATTGCCAATATTTTATAATAACATTTTTGGCTCACAAAAATGGCAATTCATATAGTTCAACCTAATATCATCAGCTGGTGGATTTTTGACCTCTAGTTAAAATTTTTGGCTCACAAAAATGGCAATTCATATAATTCAACCTAATATCATCAGCTGGTGGATTTTTGACCTCTAGTTAAAATAGTCTATAGATTGGCAGTGAAGTGTCATTCTATTATTACATTATTAGTGCCAGAGCAGGAGAATGACAGCTGCTTCTAGATCCTTCTGGGCTGTATATAGAGAAATGCCCCACACATGCATGGCACTTGCCTGGGCCAGAGCCCATGAGTCCATGCCCCTGAGATGCTTTCCATTGGGGCTGGGCTGTGTTTTCTGCCAGAACTCGTGCTGGGGCCTGCCCAGACCAGCTGCCCTAGAGCTTGGAGTACTGGGCCATTTATAAAGCTCTCCATGTTCCTGTTAAGCCAACTGACCCTGCTCTCCTCAGTCTTAGATTACACTGGCTTGTAGGTCCCTTCGGGGAGTGTGAGGCTTCTCAGGACAGGCTCTGTGGAAACACCAGGTTGTCGGGTGCCTGGGCTTGGTGTTTTCACACTTGCTGGGGACAGGGCATCTTCTCTTGGGTTTTCTTATGCTAGGTCTGTTCCATAAATGCATTCCTTTGGGGTTCTATTTAACTTCCTGCTCTGGCTGAGAATTTGCCCTTTGTTGATAATTATCAGGGGTGCCCTGGCTATGAGACAGGGCTACCCTATGTGTGCAGATCTTTGCAGAGTGCACTCGGGGAGTGGCAATAGTGAGGTATAGGCCAGAGGGAGGGTTGTTTCTATGGTGGCCTCTGAGTGTTACCGGGGAAGAGAAGGGCTGCTACTTCCTAATACCTAGGGTTACCAGATTCAGCAAGTAAATATATACATCTTGCAATTAAATCTGAATTTCAGATCAATAGTGAATGATTCTTATGCATATGTCCCTGATATTGCATGGGCTATCTATACCAAAAATGCTTTGTTGTTTATCTGAAATGCAAATTTAACTTGTCATCCTGTTGGCAGATTCAGCTGTATTGATTTTCCTCCACTCCACAAGTGGCACTTCTCCACTCAGGCAAAACCTGGCTGACAAGAGAGATTGAGATGATGGCCAGAACAGTTTGGAGGCTGAGACCAGGGCTCCTTCACATGATTATTTAGGTTGTTTTAGGGAGAGCCAGAGAACAGGTCTGCTTCAGTGAACTGGGACCTGGGGCACTTTGGATACAATTATTGCATTTCCACGTTCTCATGCAAGGAGATGGGAGCTTGAAGACACACCAGGGACACACCAGGAAGACACATACCTCTGAGGCTTTTATGGTTCCAAGGCAATGTTGCTGGTGAGGAATGCTCAAGGTGGCTGGTACTTCACAGACTTGAGGAACATTTGTTTCTACCACTTGCTATCCGGGCCATAGCAGAGGAATGGGGTGCTGGCAGAGTGCACCAGTGAGGATGAGCACTCATGAGCAGGTTCGCTGTCTGCAGGTGGCACAGCTGGCCCAGGAGGTGGGAGGCATTGCCTATAGTTTATCAGCCAGGGCTTATGTGGGAGTTGAGCAGGCAGCAAGGATGGGAGAAGGAGATGCAGCTGGGCTGCCTCCGAGAGCAGGGCCTGGGAGCCGTTGGTCAGGGCTGAAGAGCAAGATGCAGTGTTTAGTGCAAGTGGAGCTTTCTCAGTGGAGCTGGCTCTCAGCTTTACAGACAAGTCAAAGGAGATAAATAAAAGCGTCTGGCTTATCACACACCATATGGCTAGCAGACAGTGAGGCAGGCGTTAGGGGCTGGGTGTGTTTTGTTTAGGCTATCTTTAGGTGTTTTTTTTCCCTTATTCTTTAAGCCTATTCCAATCTTTTTTTTCCCTCTCCTTTTCCCTAGAAGTTTTTATTCCATATATGGTGATAACTATCTATTGTGGACAATTGCTTGGGCTAACAACCTGCTTCCCAGGCTAACTGTGTGGTTCCATGCTGTGCTTCACTCACTGTGCTGGTGGTGGTGGGCTGGGACTGTTGTGATGAGCCACTTCCTCATGGAGTGCCAGGTTATTCTCAGGGCCCCGTTGTGGTCAGCAGAGCAGAGACAGTTCCAACTTGGCCTCTGTGCCTCAGTCCAAATCCTATCATCTCTCCTCCAAACAAGTTCAGCTTTGGGGATGAGTCTGCTAGTCAAGGCCTGACAACCTCTAGTGGACCCCACGGTCACAGGTGGAAGCCCAGACACTGCCCGCTCACATTCAAGATTCCCCACTACTTGGCCTCAGTTTATCCTTCTGCCACACCACATGTGCCCTGACTCTTGCCATGAACTGTCCCCTTTTCTCTTGAACCTGCATCTTTACCTTGGTTCTCATGCTCATAAAAGTCAAAGGCTTGTCATATCTATGTAGAACCATGTACATGTACCGCCTGCATTATTTTTGCATTTTTAAATTTTTTTGGTATTAAACATTCACTTTCTGCAGTATTTTATTTCGTATTTTTTCTTAAATTAGCTAACTGTTAGCCTCAAATAATATAATTTAAAACAGAAACTTTGTACCCTTCTGTAAGCAGAAAACCAATTATCACATGCTTAAAACAGAAAGTAATTGTAAAAATAAATACAGTGAAGACACAATAGTGTCATAGACTTCTGGCTGAATTTCACTGTTTGCCAGTTTCTGAAGAAGGGCTCACATTCCCTGTGTGTTAGAAAGAGAAGTGATCACATGCTAGGGAAGCTTAAAGTCATACTGGTACCATACTGGAACTTTCACCCAATACAATCCAAAGGACTAAAGGGGAATTATCAGTCAGGGAATAACTTTTCAAATATGAGGGTCCTGTTATGGAATGTGCCTATATACTGTTCAAAACCACCTCATGCGGCCCATCTGGAAAGCCCTGGCCACACTGTCCTTTGAAGGGATGTGCCCCGCACCATCTTGCTCGCTGAAGGTTTTACCTGTTCTTCAAGACTCAGTCAGTCCACAGGTCTTGACATCCTTAGTGCCAGCTACTATTCAAGGCCCTGGAGATGCTGCTGTCATCTTCCTGTCTTCCTGAAGCTTATTTCATACTGCCCAACTCTTGCTTTGAGGATGACAGACAGAATAAATGCTTGTCAAACAAAATCTTGTTGACATGACTAATTGGGTTACCTGGAGTTTGGAGTCACTGGAGCTTCTCATATGGGGTGGGGCCTGCTCACCTGTCTGTGGACTGACTGCTGGGAATTGATGCCCTGAGATGGTGGGGGGAGAGTTTGGATGCATGGCCAATGCTGAAGAATAATTATGAGTGTTCTGTTGTTACACCATTGTTTTCTAGTGTATGTGTCTTTACCTGGTGGTAACTATGTTCCACCCTCAGGGCCTACACTTGTGCTTTGAGAAAGCAAGCCTTTTGTGAGATCAACTGCTTGTGAATGACAGGCAAATAAGTAGCCTCTTAGGAACCAGGAAACCAGGTGACAGCTCTGAGTGTCATGCAGGTTCAATGGAGAAGACCAGGCAGAGCCCATGTGAGGCGGTACACCTACACCATGAGCATCTTGACACCTGCCAAAGGCCTTCAGGAAACTTTTGTTGAGCAGAACCTATGTCAGACACCATCAAGAGAGCCAGTAACAAGGATTAACATTAACAAAACCACCCCGAACTAGACGAGGCATACACAAGTGTGTGGGCTTTTCTGAGAAGCTACGAATGTTCATGAGATTGTTTCCTTATGTTTCTGGACAATCAGAGGAGTGTGAGTCTTTGAGTCCTAAGTTCCTGCAGCTCTTCTGTTGCTTGTGGGAGCAGATGTGGGCACCTAGAGAAGGACAGGACATCACTTGGCCTCCAGGTCTTCTCAGAGGTCACACCCAGGGCTCTGGCCAGGTGTTTTGCTTTGTTTCCATTTGTACATCTGGCAAAATACCTTAGGACTGTAGGTTTAATCTCATGATATGTTGTGAGTTTGCTGGGTTTGGGGATTCATTGAATGCTAGTTTTTAAGATGTGTTTGAGGCTATTTTTTCCTGGGTTAAGTTTAAGAAACAGCTGGTTAAGGAAGGGAGATTAAGTTGGTATTAATAAACTGTGTGAGAAAGAGGAGGAAGGAGAACAGAATAAAGAAAGTTTCTTTCTTTATCCAGAAGATAGCATGCTAAATCTCTTGGTCATCTTGAGAAGTTGAAGAAATAGGTTCAATAAAATTATTAAAAAAAAAAAAAGAATTGGACTAAATACAAAGACACAAATAAAATAAAGGTACTATGTTATAAGGGCAAAAAAAAAAAAAAAAAAAAAGTAGAGTTTGCCAAAAAGAGCGTACATGTAAGAATCTTAAAATTTTTTTTCTTTGCATTTTTTTTGAATTGGTGGTATATGCACATAAAATTTTTTTCTATTTTCTAAAAGGTGCGCAAAGATAGGGTGTCTCTCAGCCATCTCATTTCTCTTCCAAAGGCAACCATGGTTCCAATTTTGTATGTGTCCTTCAAGAGCTCATCAGTTTGCTATACAGATGTGCTTCCTTTTGTTATACACATATGATCGCGGACTGTATCCACACTGTTGTAAAACTTACTTCTTTTTTAAATACATGACAGTGGAATGGATAAAGAGAGTTTGGTAAACCTGTGTAATAGAATACCAGATAACAAAGATATACAGAATATGGATGACTTTCACAAGCATTAGGCTAGGTGAAAGAAGCCAGACACAGAAGGCTGCATACTATATGATTCTACTTGTGTGACATTCTGGAACAGGCCAACTGAAGAGACAGAAAGCAGATCAGCGGTTTGTTTCCAGGATCCCGGAACTGGGGGGGAGAAGTGTGATGACCGACTTCAAAGGGGGATGAGGGAACTTTCTAGGGAGAGTCTTTCTAGGATCATGATTGTGGTGGTGGTTTTATGACCAAATCAGGCTTGTCAGGATGTACACTTAAGATTAATGTATGTTAGTACAGGTAGTCTCTGGGTCACACATGAGATAGGGTCTGTAGGTTTGTCACACATGAGATAGGGCCTGTAGGTTTGAATTTGTATGTAAGTTGGATTTTATTACCTATCCTAGCCTCCATTCACAAGTGAGAGATGTACATCAGTTGGATGTTTGTAACTCAGGGACTGCCTGTGTGTGTAAATTCTACTTCCTTTACAACTTATTTTTAAAATGTATCTTGGGTGGTATTCCACACTGGTGCATGTAGAGTTTTCCTGTTCTTTTTCATGTGTGCACAGTATTCTGTTGAAGACTATCCCTTGATTTATTTAACCCATCCTTGTGCAATCTCAGTGTCAGGTCAAAACTGACTCCATCTGTAGTTTGTAGATCGGTAACCTCAATTAGCTTCTCCAGAAGTGGCTTAGGTTCCCTTTGTGGAAGACCTTATACTTGCTTTGGAAAGAGGGGTTAGCACCATTTGAGCAGGAGTAATTCAAATGTGAATGAAATGTCCCCAGGTGCTACGGACACTTTCTGTTCCCTGCCTCAGGCCTATAGCGTCTTTGTCAGGGACCCTGAGAGCAGCATGGAGGGTCCCTGGTAGTCCCTAAGGTGGCTTTAAATGTGTGTCCTGCATAGGTCAAGCCTCTCTGCCATGGGTGCCCAAGGAAAACTGGGGAGATCTTTCTATATTCCTGTAATTAGCTTAGTGCCTTTGGCAGGCTCTCCTGGTCTGTAGGGAGCATAGATGGTCTGTATGTTTGATAAGGAAGCTAGGGCAAGGAAAGAGAGAAGTCTGGGGTGAGTAGATCCAGTGTGGGGGGAGCCACCATCATTCTCTGACTCAATTATACACTTGATCTTAGCCAAAAGGCCGAGAAGCGATTCTCTGGCTCACTTGTAAAGCTGGTCATGAGTACAATCTCATCACATGGATGTCACTAGGAATTGGAGGACTGGGCATTGGAGACCATGTGGTAGTCAGCTCACTGAGTACGGTTTGCCTTGGCCATCTCCTCTAGGAGGCCATGTTGTGCATAGCTGGAGAGATACTGGGGACAAATCCAGAGGGGAAGGGTGTGATTAATGTCCAATGTGGGAGCTGAGCTCTCCCATGAGCACTGTTTTGCTGTGGCTTTCTTCCTTGGGTGAAACAAAGGGTTCTTAGTTTGGATGCTGGCTGCTGAGGACAGAGGAGGATACAGAAATTCTAGTCTAATGGGCTTTGCCCACCTTAAGTCCTTTTTTGAAATAGAGCCTATATGAATAAATAAACAGAGTCATGGTACATTCTAATGATTTGTGTTTCATATGAGATACTACTTATAGCAATAGTTGTGGGTGAAATTTTCATTTTAAGAGACTTTCTGTTTACATTTACCTAGTTACAATGGATTTATCTATATACTGGCAATGCTTCATAGCAGCAATATGTTTTGAAGTCACCATGATCCTGTGTTCTGTCTTATTGGTTTTGTCTTTGTATTTGAGATGCAAGCATGAAGGATTACAAAGGTCTTCTGCCATTTCAAACCTTGAACCGCCATACTCATTTCTAAGGGTGATTCTCTTGGAAATAATCACCTTCTAATCATTTCTATTTTAAATTTCTTACATGGTATAGTTATTCATTCATTTTTAGCTATGACAAATTTTTATTCTTGAAGAATTGACGTGAATGTTGAAAGCAGTAAGATTTTTCTGTGATCCTCTGTAGTAGATAATAGGGTGTTTGGAGAAAAGTGAGGTATGGCAATACAGAAATTGGTATTAAAGAATTTAGTAATTAAACTTTTCTTGAAAATGATTCTGAAAGGAGAATCTTCGCAATATCCAGAGTAATAATAGTGGAAGCAGATAACATTAATTGAAAAATTAGTATGTGCCAGTCAGTAACAGTTGGTACCTGTCAGGCAGTTTACTATTATCCTCATTTTACTGTTTAGAGGACAAAGCATAGAGGAGTTAAGGAGCTTGCTCAATACTTTATAGTTGAGAACTAGAAGAAGCAGGACCTGAACCCAGCAAGTCTAGTTTTCAAGACTGGGCTTTTAACCAGAGGCTAGCACTAATTAGGACCAATTTTTGCTGGATATTCATGAAAGTGCTGTACACAAATAAACAGGTTAAGTAACTTGCCCAAAGGTTATACAATTGAAGTTTTATCATAGGATCTAGGGTAGTGGTATGCTGCTAATGCTTAACAACTGGCTCTTGGTGGGGGTGGGAGAGGACCTGATTTATAGCATTTTGCCAGTTCTCCTGGTATAAATATTCTCACCATGGCTGATTTCAAGTTACCAATGTGGTATCACTGGATGTGGTGCTCATGTGCATGCACTATTTGCCAAAAGTCTGCTTAACATAGACATGTGTTTTATAAAATATTTTTATTTATTTATTTGTTTATTTTGAGACAGAGCCTCAAGCTGTCTCCCTGGATAGAGTGCTGTGGCATCACAGCTCACAGCAACCTCCAATTCCTGGGCTCAAGTGAGTCTCCTGCCTCCACCTCCCAAGTAGCTGGGACTACAGGCATCCGCCACAATGCCTGGCCATTTTTAGGTTGCAGCCACTATTGTTGTTTGGCGGCCGGGCTGGATTCGAACCCGCCAGCTCAGGTGTGCGTAGCTGGCGCCTTAGCCCGTTGAGCCACAGGTGCTGAGCCAATATTTTTATTTTGAAATCATATCAGACTTACAAAAAAGTTACCAGACTAGCACAAAGAAATACCGTAAATTCTTCATCCATCTTCCTTAAATGTTAACCTAATCATGTCTGCTTTGTCATTTTCTATTTATACTTTTTACCTGTTTGAAAGTATGTTACAGGCATTATGCCCCTTTTTCTCCTAAATACATAGGTGTATTTCCAAAGAACAATGATGTTCTTTTATGTGACCATAGCACAATTATTGAAATAAGGAAATTAAGTGATACATTGTTATTAGCTAATTTACAGAACTCATTCACATTTCTCCAGTTGTCCCTGGTGCCCTTTGTAGCAAAAGAGAGTCCTGGGCCAAGTATTGCATTTGGTTGTCATATCTCTTTAGTCTGGAACAGTCACTCAACCTTGGTCCTTCATGCCCTTGACATTTTTGTAGAGTGCTGGTCCCTTTGTTTGAGTTTGTTTGTTTCATCATGATTAGATGTAGGATGTACATTTTCTGCAGGAATATCACTGAGTAATTGTACCCTATATATTTAGAAACATATACATCACCGAAAGGTGTATAGTTTGAATTCCTCATATAACATGGTTTTCCAAAGTTAGTTTTCACCCCTGAATGGGAGCTTTCGGTCATGGAAGGAGGTGATCATAATAGCTTGTGCATCACCTCTCTCCTCTGCCTTCTGGAGCACAGGCAATGTCGAGCTTTCGGGAGGGTGATAAATTGGGTCATTGGTACAGTTTTGAGTACCATAGTGTCTGCAAGGCATTCCCAGTTCTTCTGCAGTCTGAGAATAAAACATAATAGTTTATCTCTTCCCAGAAGTATCAAGAACTCCATTTAGCTTGCAGGAATTGAAACCTGATGGCAGGGACTTTAACACACCAAGACAATTTTTCTCTTTTCCAGAGGAAGAGAAGTTGCTGATGTTGGTTCAGCTGCGCAAGGATGCAGTTCTCTTGACCTTCAGGACATGTGCTTTGCCTGACCCCTGTGTCTTAGGTTCTGGTAGGCCCTCAAGTTCATCCTTGCCCCTTAGGAGCTTACATCCCAGTAGAGGGAGACATTATATATATAATAATAATTATTATTATATATAATATAATGAAGGAGTAAATTAAAGGGCGTTAGAAGGTGATGAAGGCTGTGGAAAAAAGGAAAATAGAATAAGGTGAATCAGGTTCGTAGTGCAACATTAGGTCCAGGGGGTCAGATGACTTCATTGAGGTGAGATTTGGGTGAAGACATAGAGGAAGGGGTGGGAGAGTGAGCACAGTGGATCCCTAGAGGAAGTGCTTAGATAGGGCCCTGGGTGTCTGGTGTGTTTGAGGAGGAGCAAGGAGGCTGGGATGGGGCAGAGTGCGAGAAGAGGAGGTTGGAGTGGCAGTGGTAGCTGTGAGGCAGATCACGTCAGGCATCATAGGCCATGGGAAGGATGTTGGCATTACTCTGAGTGAGAGGGGAACCATGTGAGGGATCTGAGCAGGTCCTTATAGGACCCTATTGGATGGTGTGTTGAGAAGGACTTTAGGAGACCAGAGAGAAGTAGGAACAGGTTGGGAGACTGTTAGAGCACCCAGGGAAGAGAGATTGGTGGCTCTGTCCAGGGCATTAGCAGTGAAGGTGGTAAGAAGTGATCAAATTCTGCATATGTTTAAAAGTGGTTCCTGCAGGCTTTCCTGAGGGTTTGATTGTCACTTAAGAGAGTGACTCCAAGGTTTTCAGTGTGATTTTCTTTTTTTTAGTCTGAATGTTTAACTGGAAAGATGGAGTTATTGGTGGTGTCTTCCACCACCACAGGTAGAGCAGGTTTTAAGGGGAATATCTGGAGTCTACTTTTAGACACACTGACTTCAAGGGGTCTATTAGACATTGATGTTTAGAAGTATATTTATGATTCTTCAGTGTGAGGAGTAGTCTGGGTTGGAAGTTTAAATGTGGGAGTCGTTAGCAGGTAGATTGTATTTAAAGCCTTGAGATGTAATCAGATCACCAAGGGGCTGAGGGAGATAGAGAAGAACTGAGCCATGAGCACTCAGCACTAGGAGCACTTTTTCCTCCTTCTTCCCAAATGGCTGGTGAGTTTGAGCCATTGTATCTGCTTTTCATGCAAGAAGAAAGGAGAAGGACAAAAGGACGCTGACAGTCTGATTTGAGGCCCCTTGAAAGAGCCTCCAGTTACTTTTACTTACGACTTATTGATCATCCATCTCTTAAAGGAGGTTGTGAGATGTTTGAGTTTTAGCTGGACATCGTGTAAACCCTGTCGGCATAGGGTTTGCTGTCCAACAGAACTTTCTGTGATGATGGAAATGTTCTGTATCCACGCTGTTTATGTGATTACTGAGCCCTTGAAAAGTGGCTAGTGCCACTAAGGATGTGACTTTTTACTACAATTTAATTTAATTAATTTAAATTTAAACTTAAATAACCACTTGTGGCTAGCAGCTCCTATGTTGAACAGTATAGTTATTGAAGTTTGGTTATTAATGGAGGAGAGATGGATACTGGACAGACAACTCATAGCTTCTTCCTTGGAGAACATGGCGCCTTTAAGGGCAATAGTCACACAAATCAAGCCTTAGAGCCAAATGGAAACATAAAATTATTGGCTTATAGTCAAATTGACCATTTAGTTTTGCATTTAGATACTTGATTAAAACCTGAGTTTCAAGCATGCCATGGAACATAGTCTGTCTTTTCAGGGTTCTTTTGGAATGTTCACATACAGATGTTTATGTCCACATAGAAGTATGGGCTTCAAGTATAGTGAGGGGCACAGAACAGAGAAAGTTGGATATTTCGCCCCAAGTTGATTGTTTAAAGAATGTCACAATCTTGCATCTGATGCTTTCCATTTTAAGTCATAGAACTATAAAAAGTGGCAGCGTAGAGGGTGGAGGTGGAATTTCTGAGTCAGAAAGAGAGGACATTTTAAGGTTAGAGACATATTACAGAATTGCCTATTAGTGTAGACAGGCCTTCATTCCTGATGCTCTTGGTAGCACTTGGTGGGGAAATTCCTTTTCAGATCCCCATCTGTGAAACACGATTTGAAGCGCTTTTCCTGCTTAGGATGGTGTGGGCTGGGTTGCGTTGATCTCACTCTGGTCAGCCTTAGGCAAGTTGCTTCACTCTAAGGCTGAGTTCCAGTGTCCTTAGCTATGAATGGGAAGAATAATACTGAAGTCCTTCGGGGGGTCTGGTAAACACTGGGCTCCTTTCCCCCTCTTCTCTATTCCACACATCCTTTACTTAACTGCCTCTGCATTTGGAATAGGTCAAGATTTGTTTCATAGTTGTTTGGGGATTTTTTAATTTTTTAATTATTAGAAGAAGATGATGAAAAGAAAATAGAAAAGCATGGGCAAATAAGAAATCTTCATGGGAAGAGAGGAGGGCTAATGGTAACACAGCTCTCCCAGGTGACATTGCTTCTCCACCTGGAGCAGATCAAAAAGTCAGAGCCTTTCAGTTGCCATCACAAACAGTTGACATGGGTGCCTCAAACTTCAGTGTGTATGCAAAGCACCTGGGGACTTGGTAGATGCAGCTACTGATAGGCACATCTGGGGTGAATTCCTAGCTGCTCTCTGTGGACGCTGACACTTCTAGTCTGTGCACCACCAAGCAAGAAGCTTGCAGAGGCTCATACCACAAGTTCTGGTGAAGAGTGAGGGACAGGGACCGTCAGCTGGCAGTTGGCACAGGCATCAGAAGTGAGTGGGTCTCGAAGGGCTGGAAAACTCTCCCCTCACTCCCTGTGAGGGAGCCCCCCATCAACGATGTGGGGCCAGATTTCCAGTTACAAATGCTCTGACTTCATCATAAGCTCGGGCAGCTCGCTGGCTCATGCTGATGTGTATTAATGGAAGGCCTGCTCCTCATAGGAGGGTGATGTGGGCCTAATTTCTACATACACTGCCTGTCAGTTGAATGACAGTGTTGTCAGCGGTTGACTTACTGAACATGACCTTTTTTAATTTTAGCAGTTCAGTGTTTTGAGCACAATTATGTCAGAAATCTGTTTCTCCTCCTTAAAGACGAGGAAGCTCTTGAAGTACAAGCTCTTACTAAGCAGAAAATTTGATTGTGGTTTTCCTTCTCTTTTCTTTGAGTCTGTTCTCATAGGCCAAACAGAGTATGAGAAGCCAGCACAGAGGTTGTGTGGTGCTTCCTGTGCTTGTGAGAAGTAGCAGCCTTGTGCAGCTTCTTCCTTGGCAGGTTACCTTGAGCCACCAGCCTCCTGCATGACCTCTGTTTCAAGGATGGGCAATTTGCTTGTTGCAGTGAGTGTGCTCTGGGTGACAGAAAGGGTTCTACCACCTGTGGGAGCCTCTACCAGGCAGCATCCTGCAGGTGGCTTTGGGGGTCTTCTCATAGCCCCATGTCATGAGTTAGGATAATGGTGGGTGCAAGGAAGAGTATACAGTCAAAGCCTGGGAGATTTGTCTGAAGAGGGTGACAGAAAGTTGCTTCTTTTAAAAAATGTATTAAGGACTTTGTAAGTAAAAAGAAGAAATGACTTGCAGCAACAGCAACAATAATTGGGATCTTTATTGAGCATTTACTATGTGTCACGTGTTTTACATGCACATTTAGCTCTTATAAAGAACTCTATTACATATGATAATATATCATTACTATATATGTTAAATGTATCAATATGCACATATATTAAAATATCAAATCCCATTTTAGCATTGAGGAATCTGAGATTGAGCATTTCATTTACTTAAGATCACATAGCTGATAAGCAGCAAAGTCTTAGGTTTGATTTCTATCTAGCAAGTAGCTAGTTCTGCAACTTTAGGCACAATATATAACCTAAACTTAGTGATTACACAAGAGATGATGGCTGCTGTCATTATTATTACCAGTCAGTCTGAAGAAGAGAAAAATCCTGTCCTGGGTGGCCTGCTTCTCGTGAATTGGTGCTGGGTTACCTTGTTGGGTGGAGAACTTGAGCTCACAGCCACTCCTACACAAGTGTATTCATGTCTGATGTGGTCGGTGGTGGAAGAAAAAGCTCAGTGTGGGCCAGAGTAGACAGGAGTCCTGGGCATCAGAGGTTCTCTTTCCTTCTATTTGATCTTCCCTGTCTTTTAAAAACAAACTGTTGTTTAATCCTCTTTTGAGGAACTTAAAGTATGGTCCATGAATTCAGCACATCAGTGAATGTTGAGTACTTGTGAGGTTCCAGGCTGGGTACAGGGAAACAAAGATGAAAAAGAGTAGTTCAGGGCATTGCACACCTGCAGTTGGGGTACTGTCTTCCGTGGCTAGTCCCAAACTGTCCCCTCCTGCCCCTTGCCTCTCTATTTTCAGTTTCCTTCCATGCACAACAGTGACACAATGATTTAGGTCCAGGTGAGCCTGGGACAGTCCCAGTTAACATTTTTGTCTCAGCACAATCATCCATAGTTCAGTTTTCCCTTTTGCTCTCAAGTTTTCTGACTTGGACATCACTCCGTTTTGTGAGTGCTCACGTGTGCCAGACACTGTGCTGAGCTCTGGGGAGTTGGAGTGAGAGATGGCCCCTGCCTCCTAGGAAGTCTTGGTGTGCTGGGATATCTGTTCCGAATGCCCTGACTTGGCAAGTCAAACAGGCCCATGCCTTCCAGACTGCTTGCTTTGGCTCCACCTGTACAAAATTTACTTTTGTTTCCAGAGGCAGCTTCTAAGCCCTTCCCTAGGATGACTGCCTAGTACCCTGGGCTCTGAGTCTTCTCTGAGCCTACTCCCTTATTCCCCTAATCCCCAGGGTGGGCTATGGGCCTTCTGGCCCTGAGCTCTCTCAGACCTTAGCTGCTGTCTCCTCATCTTCTTCTCACCTGTATTTGTGTTCCTTGGATATTTGTAACTAGAACTAGTGCAGGTTCTTTTAGGGCAGGGAACTTATGAAATTCAACATTGTCACCCTAGGCCATTCTTAGGTATAAGATCCTCCAAATGCTTGTCAACTGATTAGGTAGATTCCAGTATTGTTTCTTCCTTAATGATCATTTCTAGGGATGAGGAAGGAGTTAAAGGATTGAACTTGAAAGGAGAGACTTCAAGTTTCTCATACTAAATCAAACTTTTCTGAACCTGGAAAAGTGGGAGAAAAGATTATATGAGCACGTGCACGCACACACATAAACACACACAGCATTACCACGTTAAGGTCTTTTAATAAGAATATCACAATTTCAACATCTAACTGATAAAATATTAACAGAATGGGTATTTACATTCTTTCCTGACCAGGGCTTTGAAATCTGGTGTGTATTTGAGTCACATTTTACATGCTGAGGTGGCACACGTGGGTAGTGGCTCCTATATTGGACAGTGCAGGTCTAGAGACCAAAGTCCTGACACTTTGGGGGACCTTTGGGTTGTTGCAGAGAGCCCTGAGTGAATGCATACCTACATATTCAGTTCCTGAATCAACTGATAGAAGTATACCTTCTGTCTCCTGAGCTTCCAATAAGCATTTCAATATTACAAAGGTTGTCTTCATACCTAGAAAGATTAGGAGACATGGTTCTGACTTTCACAGAACTGGGGTTTCTGGAGCATAAGTTCCCTAAGCATGGTGATTAGGTTCTGAATGTTTTCAGCATTTCAGAAATCCTGTTGGGAGCCATGCTGATTGCCATCCAGCAATCCCAAATCCTGTTGGGAGCCATTCTGATTGCCATCCACAAGATCAGCATTGCTTTCACCTGGTGTTGTCGTCAGTACGGATTGCCCATGACCCTGTGTCAGTCTTGGTTTGGACTGGGCTTTTGATGACATTGTAGGAGTTCCTGGGGACATGCCTTGAGGGGTGGCCTGTGGTTCACCCACAGGCTGAGGTACAAGCCTTCCAGTGATTCATCTATTAGCCCTGAAGTAAGCAAGCACTATTGCTGGGGAAGTGCTTCCTGTGAAGTTGGCATCAGCATTTCCTGTGTGTCACATACAGTGCACCCCATCTGTAAGGAACACCTGGAAGCACAGCCCTGGCCTGCCTACAGCTGTTCTGCTGCTGGGGTTCCTCCTATTCTCAGAACAGGCAGTCACAGAGGGGCACCAGGGCCCATGACAGGCAGCCCTTAGCTCTGGTCTTTGCTTTAGGAGGACTCTGCTGTATCTTACAGCCCATCTAGCACTGGGTAGCATATGGAAAACCTCAAAGTCCTTTCTTATGCCAAAGCAGAGTCTACCTCTGAGTAATCGCACCTACCCCTCCTGCTTCTGCCCCTGGGCAGCCAAGGACATCTGTGTATGCTCCTCCCAGATCCCCCAGGCTCAGCATCTTGAGCTTCCTCAGGTCTCCAGTCTGTTATCTCATTAGTGAGTTATCCAGATTCCAATTTTTTATTCTCTTCTTCCTCTGTAGCTGATCTTTTAAGCATTTTTCTTGCCTCCCACTGAGAAAGGTCAGGGAAAATAAAGAAGAGATTCCAGCCAACTAATTTTGGTTCTCATC
Organism: Arctocebus calabarensis; assembly: GCA_963573935.1. Lineage (NCBI taxonomy): Eukaryota > Metazoa > Chordata > Mammalia > Primates > Lorisidae > Arctocebus > Arctocebus calabarensis. Next base: position 31,775 of record CAUYON010065016.1, read on the forward strand.
AGCAATAGTGTTAGGTAAGGCGCCTGCAGTATGGGGGATAAATGGCTATTTTCATCCCTTCCCGTTAGTCAATTCCCTCAAACTGGTTGGTGGAATCCTATCTCGTGGAGCCACAGCTGGCTGCATTCTTGCCACATCGGCAGTTACATGTTGGTCTGGATTAAATGGTGATGTTTATGCATGGAGCTTTCCCAAATCTGACATTGTCTCCCTTTAATCCCGTGCCTTCTCCTATTTGACACCCTTCTTTCCATCAGCTGTGTTAGAGAAATGTTGGCATATAGCAGACGTATCCTTACCTATTTCAATTAATGAGCCAAACATTCTATAAACTTAGGTTACAACCAACATAGTCGGGCAAAAAATGTAAATGAATTCAGAGGTTTGGGTTAATCTTATTAATGATAAAGCCATAAAAAGCTTTACGAAAAATACTTTAAGATGCTTGACATCAAGAACTGGCTCATTTGTTTCCATATCTCCAGCACCAAGGCGAGTTATTGATGTTGACTAGTTGCCCAATAAATGTTCACTGAATGTTAGAAAAGGCAGGAGTATGTCTAAGATGAACATATGCTCAGGTTTTTCTACTGCATGTTTACAGTGTTAGCTTCTACATTTAGGTCAGTGATCTATTTTGAGTTAGTTTTGGGTATTGCCCAGATTTTTTCAAACACCTAAAAGAATTCTGGGCTGGGTGCAGTGGCTCACGCCTGTAATCCTAGCACTCTGGGAGGCTGAAGTGGGTAGATTGCTTGAACTCATGTGTTTGAGTCTAGCCTGAGCCAGAGCGAGACCCCTTAGTCTCTACTAAAAATATAAAAAACTGAGGCAAGAGGATCGCTTGAGCCTAGGAGTTAGAGGCTGCTGTGAGCTATGATGTCTCCATGGCACTCTACCAAGGGTGACAGCTTGAGACTCTGGCTCAAAAAAAAAAAAAATAAATAAATAAATAAAAAGAATTCTGATTGATTATCATCATGAGTAGCTAATATTTGTCAGATCATATAACCTGATAATTTGAAACAGTTGATCATGAGAGTGCCTACATTTTTAGTTGGCTTCAGAGGGGCAGCCGGTAACTCCCCTATGCCCCTGAATTTGGGATTGTCATCATGAAATCTTGGGCTAATGTGGTGCATTTTTCACCAGCCCTCCCCAGGGGACTGCAGTATGGGCAGACTCAGCACACACTTTGCTTACCTCTGAGCCAGGGGCTTTGTGGGGTAGAGAATCTCACTTCCTCATTCTGGATGGGCCCACACCTTCTCTGCTCATCCCCTCTTGTGAAATACTGAGATTCTTTTGCATTTCCCTCTGTTACTCTCATGCTGCAGTGAGTATCTTTGGGCTCCTGACCATCAATTCTGGAGGATAAATTCCTAGTCGTGGCTTTACTGGGTCAATGATATAGTCCTTTATGTTCCCTCAGACATTGGCTTTGGTCACTGGTGCTGTCCTCTGGCTCCATCACACCCACCTGAAGTCCAGTCCAGCAGCCACTAGGTGTGGGTTGGTTTCTCATACCTTGTCTGTCAGTACCTGGTGCTCTGTCACCCTGCATGGTAGCAGTGATCTTTTTTAGCTGATCATTTTTGTGGAATTATCCTTGATGAGATCCATGTCCCTGTTTAGATCACTCAATGACATGAAGAATAATATCCCAAAGTATCTTTTCTAAGGATGAATATGGGTTTTATGTCAAAAACCAAAGTTCTGTGTTGAAATAAATTTTAGGATGTTTAATAAACTGCATTTAACATTGGACAGATTTCCTTATTGCAGGACTTCACTGAGCTTTTAAATACAGGGATATGCTGTTGGCATTTCGCAAATGTACTTGACCACAGAACACTTTTTTTCCCCTCAAGTTTAGCAGATATTGCTACCATATAGATTAATATTCTCTAAATAATTTGGCTTTATACCTTCATATGCCCTTTCTCCCTGATCACATGGAAACTTCTTTAGCCTCACATTTTAATAATAGAGGAACTTAATGATGTTTCATATTTAGAGATTTTTTTTTCTCGGTCCTTTTCATCAATAAGATCTGTTTAAAGATATGAAGGCTCTGTACTAATAATCTCTAGGGTCTTCACCATTTATAGACGTCCCTCAATTCCGTGGTGACATAATTGTTTTGTTATATTTTTAGTGGCCTCCTATACTGTGAAAGACTTTCTGAAAGCCCGTATCTCATGCTAAATTTAACTGGACTTTTAGCGGCCTGGATTGATTGCTGATCTTAATGGAAGAAAATTTGATTCTCTTCCTCCTCCCCTGTCATTAAATTATTACCAATTTATGACAGGAGGAAGCAGCCACTGGATAAGTACGTGTATTTTTTAAAATGGTGACACATCATCAAGATGGATATCCTTGCCCCTTTAATTCAACAGGCACCTGTCGAATGCCTGTGTGTGCAAATGGTCAGGCTGGGCCACAGGACCTGGGGCTTTCCCTGGAGAGCCTTGGAGCCCAGAGCAGAGCCCCTGGCCACCTGATAGCACAGCCACAGCCATCCCCACCAAAGCTTGGTGAGGAGGAAGGGGCCAAAAGAAGCCCATGGGATATACAGACATTTTGAAACATCTGCCCTCTTGAGAGGCATGGAGGGGGAGTTGGGAAGCGGGCAGGATCTTGGGCTCCTGAAGACCTGCTGGTGTAACTTAGTGGAGGGCCTGTGGCTCTTTTTCCCTGAGTGAGGACCCAGCTGGAGTTTGAATTCCACCCCTGTGAGCCAGCCTGGTGACCTGAGGCATATTTCTTACCTCCTTAGCTTCCCCGTTTCCTTTTCTGTAGAATGGAGACAATGTGGAATTGTAATAAGGAGTAACAGAAATAATTTATCCAGAACAGCCCAGAGGGTGGTTAGCACATAGTTGGTGCTCTGTTTATTCTCCTTTCTTTGGGTCCCAGGGACCTAGGTGCTGCCTTGGCTTCTGGTTAAAGGTCAGGCTGGCAAATTCAGGCAGAGACATGTCTCCTCTGGTGATAGCCCTAGGATGGGGTAGGGGGAAAAAGGGGGATGGCAGATGAACTGATCAGTTTGTGTTTTCAAGACCTGTGCAAAGCAATGCTTGAGAAGATGAGACCATGGAGGTCAGAGCTCTAGGGAAATAATTGCCGTGTATGTGATAATGGAGACAACTCCTATGTGACGAATGGGCAGAATGCAGTGGGGCCAATGAGCCCACATTGTGTGACTGTAGATGAGTGGTTCTTACCTATAGTGTGCATAGGGTCATGAGCCACTTAAGCCCCCATGAGGGCTTATTTAAATAGACTGCTAATAGTGAGTACAGAATTTCACATGGGGAAGATGAAAAAGTTCTGGAGATGGAGAGTTGAGGCCTGAGAATCTGCTTTCATAGCAAATTCCCAGGTGATGCTGCTGCTGGTCTGGGAAACACATTGTGGAACCCCTGTTGTTTGGGTTGGAAGTGACATTGGGAATCATTTACCTAGAAATACTTGGGTCCACTGAGTGGTAATGGAATTGGTTGTATCTTTCAGTAGTTCTTCTAAATGGTAAGGAACCCAGAAAAATCTCATTGTGTCCATGCCCAAAGAATTTCAAGATAAGCACATACCCTGATGTCAGTGACCCTGGCATGTTCTTGCTCTTGTTCTCTGGGTATATGTGTGTGTGTATATACACACATATTTATGCATATATATATTTGCTATTTATTTTGAAATAATTTAAGACTCATAAGTTGCAAAAATAGTACAGTAGTCTCCCCTTATCCATGGGGAATATATTTCACAACCCTTAGTAGAAGCCTAAAACTATGGATAGTACTGAACCCTGTATAGACTACTGCTTTCAGTCAGGAGGCAACTGCTATGTGACTAATTGGCAGATAGACTATACAGTGGATAAAGGGATGATCACATCCCAGGCAGGAGGGCACAAGAGTTCATTACACTACTCATAATGTACCTTTACTCAACTTCTCCCAATGATAACATCTTACATATATATATTATCAAAACTAAGAAATTGATGTTAATTTAATATTACATAGTCTTTTAAGAGTGCTCAGTTCAAGCCTATGAATATATTTTCTTTTCTTTTAGAGATAGGGTCTTGCTCTATTGCCCAGGCTGGAGTGCAGAGGCATGATCATAGCTCACTGCAGCCTCAAACTCCTGGACTCAGCCTCCTAAGTATCTAGGACTATAAGCACTTGCCACCATGCCCACCTAATTTTTAAAATTCTTTTTGTATAAATAGGGTATTGGTATGTTGTCCAGGCTGGTCTCAAACTCCTGGCCTCAAGTGATCCTCCTGTCTCAGCCTCTAAATGTGCTAGCTAGGATTATTGGCATGAGCCACTGTGCCCAGCCTAGGAATCTATTTCAACTATCTTTAGCCCCACTTTGGCAAGGTCAGGTGGTATAAATGCTAGGGCTCCTCAAATAGATTTGTTTTAGTCTTTATCAAAACTTGGTATAGAGGAAAATGGTCTAGAATAGACCAATTTCATGTGGTCATCACCTGTGGCTTACAGCTAATGAGCTTATTCTTTGAATTGACCATCTCATGAAGTAGTGAGTTTCTCATCACCAGAGATATTTAAGCATAAGCCACAGGATCCATATACCCAGCACTGAGAGGGAGCTGGACCAGATGTCCACTGAGTGTTTTACTCCTTATAAATCTATGGTTCTTTCATTTGCTTTGTCAGAACTTCCAGCTAACATTGATAAGATTATGACTATGTGGCATTCCATGTTGATGTAGTTCCCAAAATGATCACCTTCCTGTGCTTTGAGAGAGGAGCTGGGTCACAAAAGAGGGCTTAGTGTTTGCTAAATTGATGAAAGGTTGAGGGTAGAGTTCGAGGGAAGGGGGGACATTCCTGATAGAGGAAACGGCTTGTACAAAGGCCCTGTGGCATGGCCTTCACATGTATAGGAGATATTACGAAACCTTTGTATGACTGATTGTAGGTCTCTGGGGCAAAGTAGCAGCTGAGCATAAAGCCAGATTCTATTTGGCTGCCAGTTTATTCTGCTGATGTCAGAGCATTGACAGGTTGAATATCCCTAATCCAAAAATTCCAGATGTGAAATGCTCCAAAATCTGAAACTTTTTGTGTGCTGACATCACACCACAAGAGAAAAATTTTCATACCTTACCTTATGTGATGAGTCACAGTCAAAATGCAGTAAAAACTTTGTTTTACGAACAAAATTATTTAAAATACTGTATAAAATTACCTTTAGACTATATGTATAATGTATATATGAAACAAATGAATTTTATGTTTTGACTTGGGTCCCATCTCCAAGGTATCACATTATATATGTGCAGAGACTCCAAAATACAAAACATTCTGAAATCTGAAACACTGGAGTGTGGTCCTAAGCATTTTGGATATGGGCTGTTCAACATGTACAGAGCTGTTGAGAATGCATATTTTTGAGTAATGTAAGTGAGAGGGTTTTTGTTGTTGTTGGTGTTTGTTTGTTTTTGAGACAGAGTCTTACTCTGTTGCCCTGGATGGAGTGCCATAGTGACATAGCTCATAGCAACCTCAAACTCTTAGGCTTAAGTGATTTCTTGCTTCAGCCTCTTGAGTAGCAGGGACTATAGGTGCCTGACACAATGCCTAGCTAGTTTTTCTACTTTTAGTAGATGAGGTCTCTTGCTCAGGCTGGTCTCAAAATCCTGAGCTCAGGCAATCTACTGACCACGGCCTCCCAAAGTGCTGGGATTATAGGCTTGAGCAACCGCATGCAGTCCCAGGAGAGGTTTGAAACTGAGGTCGCACAACTGTGGGGAAGCAGCTCCCCTGAAAGCAGAGCTTGTCAGTGATTTTGCTGTTCCCCAAAGCAGCTGCCTTGATCCCTCCAAACATTTTTGCCTTGGGTTTGGCTCCTTGGCCTTGGCTGGTCTCCTTCTCATGGGTGCAGCAAAGACCCAGTGGGATGCCCCTCTCAAGTACTGGGCAGCTTTAGAATCCTGTGGGTTATTCTGGTTGTCACTATTTTTAAATGTTGAGTGCCCAGAAGATTCACAAACTGAATCTCAGCTGGGCGGAACCCTTTGGGATGGCAGTGGGAATTGCATCTATGAATTGCAAAGAGGACTTTGGGGATCAGATTGTTTTGCAGGTTTCTTCTGAACCACAGATAGGCTTGGAATTTATGAAAGTGGATAGAGTTGGGTTGCTTCTCTCTAGCAGGTGACTCCTTCCTCAGTCTATCTACTATTTGCTGTCATTTTTCAGACTGACTTGGGATATTTCACTTGTTTTCCAATTAAAAGACCATGTGAGGTTCCCAGAGGAGGATGCTCTACCTCTCTATTTGACCTGGGTGAGGACTACTAGGAACATTTGCACCTTTTTGCCAAGGCAAACTTTAACATTTGGGAGTTTCCTTCCATTTCTAAGAATACAGAAATTCTTATTTTAAGCCTTTTTCTTTTTAATTGTAGAATGGAAATAATAATGGGATAGAATAACTCCAGGGAGTAGAGAGATGAGAAAATATTAGAAAAAATAGTTCAGAAGTTGAACTGGATGAGAACCCAAGTTATGAGAACATACTGATGAGGCTGTTTGTATTTTGTGCTAGGAATTTATCCAGGGACAGTGGGCCTTTTGTGAATTAGGCCTATCATTCTCCAATTGCATAAGAAACCGAGGCCCACCAGGCCAGAAACATGTGACCCACTTTTTCAGAGAAGGAAATGAGGACTTTACGAGTAGTAAGTTTAAACAGAAGAGGAAGCCCACGGTTTTTGACAGTGGTGGTAAGAGGGAAACATCTCATCAGAGGCACTTTGAAAAGACATGAGTGGAGCATAGCAATACTGAGTGCCCAGAGATGCTGCTTCTGGGCCAGGGGTTAACCTGGGCAGGGAGCTCAGCTGGAGGCAGCATGTGTCACACAGGACTATCTAAGAGATTGGGAGCATGCAAGGTCTGAGCTGTGCTTATAAGGAGCTTGAGGTCTCACAAAACAACATCTGTGCTGCCCACGGTTTAGGCTCAATGAATGAAATGATTAGGATCAGGACAAAAAGGCTGAGCCCACCTAGCAAACTCAGAAGGATCTTGGATGGGAAGTGGTTTGAGTGGTTAGACAAGCTGCCTCCTGTACATAAGCCAGAAGTGGGGCTGGACAAGATGAACTAGAGCTCTCTCTGGTCCCATAGACCAGGTCAGTGGTCTTATTTGAGACTCTTGATTCTTAAACTGTCACAGGGGCAGAGTCATCTGGAGGACTTGTTAAAATACAGATCACTGGGCCCAACTCCAGTTTCTGATTCAGCAGATGTGGGGAGGCAGCTGGGAATACATTTCTAACCACTTTCTGGAGATGTTGGTGCTGCTGGTCCTGAAAGCACACTCTGAGATCTGTTATTCTAATCTGTGAAGGAGAACTGACTCCTGGGGAGAGACTCTACTTTCTACTTTGGTAGGCACCAGGAAGCCAACTGGATACCAAGGGCTGGAAGGTAACAGGGGAGCTTGGAAGGGAGAACCCGGTCATGCTTTACTTTCTGAGGAGCCATCATTCTTTATTTGTCCTGCCTTGAGCCCTGCTGAAATCCTGAGACAGAAATCAATGGACTACAAAAATAATTTATAAAACCTCATGATTCTCACAAGCCCAAACCTCCTAGGTAGACAGTTCAGTTCCCTTGTTAACCAAAAATGGAGTGTCATAAGCTGTCCTGTCGGACAAGTGGGAGGGCAGGATGAACTGGATCTCAGCTGGAAGCCTTCAGAGGGCAGTGGGGGAATGAAGTATCCATGAATTGCAAAGAGGACTTTGGGGAACAGGTTGTCTTACAGGTTTCTTTTGAACCACAAGTAGGCTTGCCAGATATCCAAAAGGACAGCTATAGATATGGATAAGGACAGGGGTGCCATGTCCTTCATTTACCTCACAAACATTTGTTCCATTTCTCTTTGAACCAGGAGGCAGGGCACACAACACAGCAGTGCTTCTGGACAGTCACTTTGTATAGGGAATGTAGGACTCACTTTGTAATATAGTCTTCTCCTATTGAATATCTGACCTTACTACTGAAGACCATCATAAGATTTATTTGTATTTAGTGCAGGCCCTACAAAGTTTCATTTACTATCTAAAAAGTGAAAAAGTCATCTCAGTCAATATCCTGTCTTGCTTATATTTAAGTCAAATAGGAAGAAAAAACTTGACACCAAAAGATTGGTTGTGAAAGTTTATTTGATGTTTATGTGAAGTTTATTTTTGGTTCTGGCATTCTTCATCGGATAGGTATTTCTTTCAAGATTGTTAATAGTGTGTTTCCTTTTCATTTGCCACTCCCCACCAAAATAAGCTCTTTTATTTTTGAATCAACTTCATGTCCTCAGAATGTCTAACTTTAAATAATAGTTGGCGAAGCTCCAGATTAAGTAGAGAGTAAAATCCTACTGCTTTTTGACCTTTGGGTTAGTATTAAGTATGGTGTTATAAAATATCATTCCCAAGAGTCACCTTTGCTAATTTTTTTCCCTATTATTCTTTCCTGTTATTCTGTATTGACTTGGGTTTTACAGCCAAGGATTGTTACATTAAGATCCAATCTGAAATTAAAACTCAAGGTTTTAACCAATAAACTATAAAGCAGTTCAGCTCCCACTGGGATGTGGTTACCTTTTCCTAAACTTCCTGAGTTGTCTTCCCTTAGCCCCACAGTTGATTTCCAATTAATCCTTTGGAAAGTTCCCCTCCATTTCATTGTCATTTCCCATCAGAGGGAGAATATTAACTGTGCAAATCTCTTAAGGTCACAGGCTTTGCAGTTGTATTCCTTCACTGAAGGAGGGCTCTCTGGGCAGGGCTGTGCCTGTCCCTTCTAGGTGGCACAGGTCTGGGATTATTTTGGGAGAGTAGGTCCATGTTGGCATTAGGGCCTCAGTAGGATCAGAGTCACTTGGCCCAGACTTCCAGGGATGGAGTCCATTCTCAGAAACTTCCAGAAGACAGTGCCCTGGAATTACCTTCAAGAGTCTTTTTGATCTATGTACAGAGTGTATTTTTTTTGGAGGCAGGCCTCCTGAAGGGACCCTTGAGTCAGGGTTAATAAAGAGGGTGGGAGGCAGGTCTATACAGTGTTTGGTGATAAAAGAGCATTCATTGGCAAGAATCTTGGTGATGAGGAAGTTTACACAAACATGGACTGCTGGTCTCCCCAAGGTACCCAGGAACCATGCAGTTGGTGTAGTTCACCCTTGTACATTCCTGTTTTGCAGTAGTAGGTTCTAGATTGTCTTGTCTGCTAGTGTAGAGGTGGCACAGGGCACTGTGAGGAGGCAATGTCCCAGTTCACTGGTTGGCCTTCAGTAGGTGTTTAATGACATATTCCTCTAGACCCTCACCTACTAGTGTTTTGTTTGGGCTGCTTTTTACTTTGACTTGCTCTTCTGTCTACTATTTAAATAAAGGTAGTGAGAGTCACACAAATAACAGTGATGATGTTATTGAATGCCTATTACACCCAGGCTCTATTCTAACCTCTTTAGAGTTGTCTCTTTTAGTTTTTGCTGCAGCCCTGTGAAGTATGTAGTGTCATAGACCCACGAGGAAACTGAGGCCCAGAAAGGGAAGTGACTTTGTCTGGTCTTATGAGCAGAAAGAAGTGAGGCAGGACCCAAGTCCAATCTGTTTGACCTGGGAACAGGTACTTCAACCCTTTGGTTTTGTTAAGTGTCCAGGCCATGTTGGGAGAGGAGACACTGACCCATGTGACAAAGGATGGTGCAGAAGCAGGGCTGCATGGCTGTGGATAATTCACTTGCCAAAAATGGGGCTGTCTGAAAAGTGCTTTGGGCACTTCTGGAAGGCCAGAAGGATTTATTATTCTGATAATAGGTTAAGGTTTCAATAATTGAGTTTTGTGGGGGCTAATTTTAGACTCTCTGAAGATCAATTTCAGGGGCAAAAAAAATGGATGAAGGGCTCAACCAGGTCCCAGGGAAAGCTTGCTTACTGCCCAGTGGAGCCACAGGTGGCTTTAATTTTGTCCTTATTTGTGGATCACCTGCCCTGGGGACTGTTGGTCTCCAGGCATACAAAGGTAAACAAATCCCTGTCCTTGTCCTCAAGGACCTCATCCTCCAGGGAGGACTCAGCTGACTATGACAAGATATGCCAGAGCCCTCGTCACAGCTGAGCCATGGGGCTGGGGGTGCCAGGAAGAGGAAAGGATGAATTAGTCCTTGGCCTGCATCAGCCTCTTAATGTTTCTTGGTGGAAATGCTCATAAACTTCCTGCAGATGCACTTCCTGTGAACGGGGAGTCTTGATTTTCTTTTTCCTTTAATAAGAGAAAGCCAGGCTTTTGACGAAGAAGTCCTACCTAAGTGTTGAGATCTTCATTTCATTATGAGCCATTTTGGTTACAACAGCATGAGGGAGGTTGGGAGGTGTTCTACCTGGAATCACTTTCCATTTTAAAAAGTCCTGTGGGAGAAGTTGGGGTGGGGGAGAGTGAAGGGAAGATGCCATGGAGCATGGCAGGAATGCCATGCGTGCCACAGCCAGGTGTGTAAGCTCTAACCACAATTCTTGTTTAAAAAATAAAAGTGACACAGAAGTGGTAGAATCAAGTCAGTGTGCTTAGTTGGAGCTCAGGAACCTGTGAACCTGGAATGGTCTGGTTTGGTCTGACGTAGGCCAGCCTTGCCCTCAGTACCCATCTTTGTGCAGTCCTATACTTGGGCTCACTCCTCTGATGTGGTGCAGGTGGAGGTGGTCAGCAGGCGTGGTAAGGGCCACTTCCAGAGAGGCCATTTACTTCCTGTGGTGGAGCCATGACACTGCCCTGTGAGTGGGCAGACATTCCCATGTCCACTTGTTATCCATGGCTGAGCCCTTCAGCCTCTCTGCCCTGCTTACCATTTCTTCCCTGGATGGGACTTCCTTGAACCTCAGTGAATTATTTTAGTTTTCTTGAGTATAAAAAGAATCCTGGCTGGACATTGAGTAACTATGTTCATGAAACCCAAATGATGCTTTTTGCCACCTGTGAGGTGGGGTTGATACCCTCAGGCTGACAGCTGTGAGTGCAGAGGCCTTTTGTGTCCTTCAGAGGCAAAAGGCAAATGTGGGCTCCCTGGAGACCCAGGGCTGCATAAAGGCCAAGGACCAACAATGGAACCAGCTATTTCTGCTTCAAGTGTACCATCCAAATGGGTTTTCTCATCCATCTTCTGTTGCGTTTCTAAAATAGCCTTAAAAGGCATAAGGAAGTGGCATGGATGATGGCTAGAAAGATTACATCCTTTTTAGTGGCTTCTTAATTTTAAAATAACCATCTTCCCTGCCCCCAGCCCGCAGCCCCTGTATCCATTGGAAGCTTCTCTTGAGTTATCCTTCTTGTTCTGTTTTTAATTAGGTTCTGGTACAAGAAGGGCAATCAATAAAGTCTTCCATTTCCACATCTACTGTAAATCTTTGTAAGTTCTTCCTATGAAATGATGGCTAAGTGCACAGAACATGTGAAATCTAAGTAGATTTGTAGAAACACAAACACATTTTTATTTAGCCATGAGAGTCACTTGGAATATAAATAGGGCCCTGAATGATTCGTGTATTGGTCTTTCTTCCCGGAGGGCTTCAGTATTATCTTGTGCTGTCATCTTTATGTTGTATTGGAAAAATCTGGGATTCTTTTTTCTCTTGGTCATTATTTACTTTTTAAAAATAATGTAGTTGTAAAGAATTCTTGTTATTTAATCTTAAGCCCTAACATGGTTTCTAGTGAGGAAAAGATATTTAATAAAGTTTGATATTTTTAGTTCTAGAAAGAATTTGGTGGGGGTGGGGCCTGCAGCTATGAGGTGGAAGAAATGCTCACTTGGGGAAGATACTCTGGTTACTTTTGCTCTTTAAAAACTCGCATTTCCCATGGAAGAAAAAATTATTGCTTTTGGAACTTTTACGTGTACTGTTGGTGTTGCTAAATTTTTGTTTGCTGCTGGGAAATTTTGAACAAGCTAATTTTTATAAGGATTTACATATTTTGTGAGGTGGTATGGTAAAGGTAAGGGCTTACCTCCTTCAGAGGAGTCTGGATCCTTAGAGAGACATGGAATAACATGCCACTTTTTTTGTGGGAAACAATGAAGGCCAGTCTGCTTTTGGATGAATTTTACAGAAGCTAGGAGCTGTCTGTCTTCAGCCTTGTCTTAGCAGTCCCTCCAGGAGTTCTTCCTGCTGCCCATTCATTGTTCCCCATGGTTGGCCATGTCACAGTGGTCCCTTGACCTCAGCCATCTTATTCACTTACATCTGCTAACTTGGATAAGAGACACTGTTCTCTAATGTCCTGCCCCACTGTTCTGACCCTCTTATTTGGATTTAGATGAGATCAGGAACTTTGTTTTGTATCCTTCTGTCCTTAAAATAGGGATGAGAGAAATTTGCCTCTCATAAACCATAATCTCAGCGGACTCTGGCAGGTCCCCAGCAATTTTTGTGGCCAGGTCACCCCCCCTACACTCACACACCCCAAAGAGGGCTATATCATGGAAGGTACAGGAAAATCCTAAGATGTTTGCTCCCTATTGCTCCTAAGGTTTAGTCCTGTGTAATCATGTCCTTGTCACTTAGGGCTGAGAAAGTGGGGCAAACAGAGGAGGACGGTCCATCGGGTATGTTTGTAACTGATGAGTAGAAGTTAGATCACGTTAAGGGCAGGAGATTTGTCCATTGTCCCCTCCATCATTAGTTAGTATCCCCTCCTTCCCAAGAAGTTCTCAGAACCTGTCCTTTGGTTTCTGAGCAGTAGCCTCCTCAGTGGGCCTCACAGCCCCAGGGATGCTTTCTCATCAGCTCATCATTTTCTTGACTCTTATCCTGGTGGCTTCATGCCACCACTGCTTCTTCAGGCCAAGTCAAATGACATGCAGTGGAAATGACATCTACGAAATAAGTTTATAAGAGGTTTATTGTTCTTACACAGAAGTAGTTCAGGACTGATATGATGGCTTCAAGGATCTAGGATCTTTCTCTCTTTCTGGTCCATTATCCTCAGAAGATGACTTCCAGCCTTACAGCCATCTCTTGGCCCAGTATAGCTGTTGGAGCTCCAGCAGACATGTTCAAGTTCCATATAGGAAAAAGAAGGAAAAGAGAAGAATACAAAAGAGTATATCTCCCAGCTATTTGTTTCTCTTTATGGAGCTTTCCTGGAAGCCTCTCATGGGGGGTTTTGCTTGCATATTATTGACCACCTGTTCTTCAGGGGAGGAGGTCACTGGAAGGTGTTACCTTTTAGGAGGACATATAGCAGAGTAGAATAACATTTAGTTCAGTTAAAAGGGAAAAATAGAGAATGGATATTGGAAGAAGAGTTGTCTCGGGCCATACGTTAAATACACTAACGAAAGCTGATGAGCAAAAAAAAAGAGTTTGTGCATACTTTTCTCAATATTTGACACCATAGATAAGCAAAACAATCCTCAACTAATCTGCATGCAGCCTGTGGGCCACAGATTGGATACCCCTGTATACACTGAAGTCCCTCATGTGTGAACTTTAACATGTGATGTCAAATATATTCACTTATATAATGTCTAACCTTTTCATCAAACTCTAAACTGTTTGAAAGTGCCAAGCTTATCTCTGGCTCCTTGTAACAACCTAAAGGCCACCTGTTGGGTTCACAGCCCACCTTCGATGAGTCGAATCAGATTCAGCTCCTCTCCTCCATATGGCTCCCATGGAAATGCAGTTATAAGTGATTTCTTGCTAAGAATTTTTTAATTAATTTCTTCCCAGATGGCTTTTTCATAATTATTATTATGAAACATATTATCAAACATCATAATTAATGTGTTAATGATACAGTTTCTAATGGTTATTGATAAGTTTGGAAAAATAATTCTATGCATGAAAATTAGCAGCATTCCTGGAACATATGAAGTACATATCAGGTATGGCCTGATCCCAGATGTTAGAAAAACAACATAGAAAGGTTTCACCACTAGTCAGTAATAGTATGCTCTTAGGGAGGAATCTTTAGGGGGAAAATGCCACTTTTTATCGTTTTGTTTGAGTTTATTGACAATTGATAGATAAGATAAGAGATGTGTGAGAAAATATGTCAGTATCTCATGTTTGTAGAAAGGCCAGGAATCCTTCTGTAAATCTAGTTATGTGGATTTATGTTCCAATACAAGAAAAATCAGTGGTTAGAACAAATCAGGATGGTTGGAAGGAGGGGCTTTCCCTTCTGCCCTTGGAGGGAAGGAAACTCTGACTGTGCCGGACATCTCCCTCGGAAAGTATCTTTGGTGAGTCTGTACCACGTGACCAGCTGATTCATTTTGTCCGCTGAGTCTCTGGAGAGGTGATGTAACCAGGGCCTGCAACTTCTAGGGAGAGGGGGAAAAAATCACTGTTGGCCCAAGCCTCTGGCATTGGAAGTTTAAAGAGCTCTGGCCCCAAGCAGATGGAGGTTTACAGCTGTGTTTTGTAATTCTGTTTTAAATGTCGGCCATAGCATCCATTGTTATTCTTTCTCCTCTTCTCTTCCCCTCTTTTCTTCCTTTTTTTTCTTTCTTTCTTAGATACACTCCTATGGGAGTAGCCATTCCATTCTTCTCAAATAAAATCAGGTCTGACCTTTGGAAATATGTACATTAGTATGGAATGCTAGGAGCTGCCTGCCATATTTCCGGTTTTGAATCTGGTGAACATGAGCCAGGAGGTTGAGTAGAAAAAGCATGGACTTTGGTTCTGAAAAACATAGGCATAAATTCTAGTTCTACTGTTACTGGTGACTTTGGGTAAGTTGCTTTAGTTCTCTGACTCTCTGGAATCTAATCTCTAAACTGAGGTGAATTTCTACTTCAAAGGGTGGCTAGGATATTGAAAAAATAATGCATGAAAGAAAACCCAAGAAGACTGGATGAAGACCAGATTGTGTTGGGCTATATAGGCTATGCTAAGAAGTTTGGGTTTTATGTGCTCTGAGAAGCAGAGCAGTGATGTGATATGATAGATGTTTTTAAAAGTTCACTCTGGCTCTATGGACACAGCAAATGTGGGAGAAGGCAGGAGAGAAGCAGACAATCCAGGTAGGGGGTGAGAATAATGGGCCATGTGGCAAGACTAGTGTGGTCACAGGGAGGACAGGGACAAGCAGTGGGGTCTAGAGACCTTTGGAAGTAAAAATAGTAGGGATAGCTGAAGTCTTAGATGTGAAAAGGGAGGAAAGAGAACAGTTCAGGATGGGTCTTGAGTATAGGCCTAGGGCTTGAGCACATGAAGGGATGGTAGTATCTGTTTGACAACACAGCAAAGGACTGTAAAGGTGAGTGTCCAACTCAACATGTTGAATGGGTGGCTGGATTCATGTATCTGGAGACAAGAAGGCATGGGTGTTATTGGTCCACATTGGATGCTGAATGCAATGGAACAAGCTGTGTTTTACTGCTGCTCTTGCTTTGAAGCTATTATGCTCCAACTGTCCACCCCATCTAGATGGAACCTTCTATAATCAAGTTGGGCAATGATGAGCAAGGTCTGGAATGTGAGATAACCTCCTGAAAGATTTGGGAACCTTAGATGATACTGGTGCCCTCTCTGTACCTGTTTGCTTCAACAGAGAGTCAGAACAAAGTGAAAACTAACCCAGGCTTGGAATGGGCTTTGGAGTCTGGGCAACATTTGCAAATCTGGGTGCTGTAGTGCATGACAGTTATAGGTCAGGAGCCCACCCCCACCCCCAGGTAATTCCAAATGGATTCATCTGGGGCAGAGGGTGGTTTTGAGCCACCACTGTCCTAGAGGGTTTTCCAGATGGCCCTGTTCTGGGTCTTTTCTTTCAGCCTTTAATTAATTAATTTATTTTTTAATTTGTAAAGAAAATCAGTTTGGTAAAATCTGCTCTTCCTTTTCATGATTCAGCCTCTGGAAGCAAATGGAGGCAGGCAGCCTCCACTCAAGGAGGAAGAAACCTTTCATGTGTTTTACAAGTATATTCCTAAAATATTGGCAATAGCAGCAAGCAGATGCCATAGTGACGATTTCATACTCATGAAATGATTGTCATGGAGTTAGAGCCTTGATAAAATTCTTTGGCAAATCCATGAAAATATTTCAGAGAGAAAAAGAGAGGCAGAATTTATTGAATCTAAAAATAGCAGTTGAAGTGCAGCTGTGTTTAGCTTGTCGGAGAACCTATTGAGTCGAGACAGGCAGGGGATTTTATTTCTCTGGCCCTGAGATCATTTGTCTTGTTTAAGAAGGGGCAGCAAACATTTCCAAATAGGGGTTGATTTTCAAGGGAAGGAACATGGTTGCATGTATATGGCATTTCTTGTTTTCTGCTCTCATTTTTCCTACCTCTGGCCCTATTCCAGTCCTCTTCTTCAGCAAAGGAAGGAGAGTTTGGTTTTTCTCAGTAGAGCAAGTGGAGGCTGCCCAGGAAGGCAAGATTTTGGATGGTGTTGGTCATGTTGCTTATTGATGGCACATTTGATGATTGCTGGTCTGAGGAGTAGGGGTGGTAGTCTCAGTGTTTGGTCCTAGTGAGTTCCACACAAACCTATTAAGTTGAAGGAATAAACCCATAGTTGAAATAACAGTGTGACTCTTTCAAGACTTACTGGCTGAGTTTTGGACCCTTTTTGTGCCATTTTTAGGCAGGGATGGTACCTTCCTTCTGCTCCACAACCCACAGAAGGCTATCCCATGGCTGGCCTGAGCAGACTTCAGGCCTCTATTCTTATTTATTTTTTTTATTGAATCATAGTTGTGTACATTAGTTCAACCATGGGGTACAGTGTGGGGGCTTTACATGCAATCTGAGATATTTTATCAACCTGATTGACATACCATTCATGATATTTTCTTGTTTACTATATGAAAACATTTTTGATCCTTGTTTAGAAGTTTTCTCCTGACCCTTCGAATATGTACCACACTTGTGATCTCACCCTTTGTCCCATCTCCCCCCACCCTCTCCCTCCCCTTCCCTTCCCTCC
>CAUYON010065017.1:0-11708 GCA_963573935.1 Arctocebus calabarensis
TATAAATCTGTCTTGGGGAGAATTTAACAAAAAAATAGCTTTTTAATTTAAAACAGACCTTTTGCCTGTTACATTTTGTGCTCTTAACCAATTAAAGAAGCCAAATAGCATTTTAGTTTTATATTGTCTGTTTTCCACTAGTGTATCCCTGTTGATTTGTTTATGGCCTTTTATTAACTGCCATTTTCTAAAATTTTTTTCAATAAAAGGAAAGAAGATATGAAAAAATATTTGAGTCATAGTCTTGATGGAAGGAACAGATTCCTTTAGGTTCCTTTCATTTCTAGGCTGTTTTACTTTTTAGAGGCCCCTGAGAACCTATAGCTAAGAAAAAGCTTTCTGGTGATGACAGCAATGATGAAACTCGGCACTTAATATATGCTAGGATGTACTCAACTACTTTATTAATTCAGTAATGCAACCATCCTAAGAGATAGGTACTGTTGTTATCCCCTTTTTATAGGTAAAGAAACTAAAACACAAAAGTTGACTGTCACAAACAGCTAGTGCTAGAACTAGGATTTAAACCTAAATCTAATCAGTCCCTATCAGAGTTTGTGTTTCTTCAGAGACAAAACAGCAACACAACATCTTTTCCAATATTTTCCTACTGCGATCAGAGAAGACCTGGGCACTTGCCTAGATCCTGTGACCTTTAGGAATATTGGCTCTCCAGTCTCAACAAAAATACAATTCCAACTGAGCCTAGGGCACTCTGTTCAGCTTATAAGAAGTCGCCAATATCACATTTCCTGTTAGACTTGGGAATGTTGCGCTAGTGAGCACCAGGCAGTGGGGGTTGTGGAAAAACACTGACAGGAAGTTGAAGCCTTGGATTCTATACTCTTATTCCTATAATCCTTGGGTAAGTAGCGAAATTCTCTGAGCTTCTAGTTTCTTCTTTTTGTTTTTTGATTTTAATTTTTTAGTTAGTGTCTGAGTCTGTTGCCCATACTACAGATTAGAGTGCCATAGCATAATCCTTGCTCACTGCAGCCTCTAACTCCTGGACTCAAGCAACCCTCCTGCCTCAGTCTCGTAAGTAAATTGACTGTAGGCACACTATGCCTGACTTATATTTTCTGGGTTGTTTTCTTTTTGTTTGTTTTGTAGAGATGGTTTCTCCCTATATTGCTTGGCCTAGTCTCAAACTCCTGGCCTCAACTGACCCCCCTGCCTTAGCCTCCCGAAGCACTACTATGCCTGGTTGCCTTTTTTTTTTTTTTTTTTTTAGATGATAATCCTAATGCTGTCAGCTACTTTGAAAGTGTATAATGACATAATTGTTTTTACAATGGAGGAATTATACCCACCCCTTGGTGTCTGTAGGGGATTGGTCCTAGGACCCATGAGGATGCTCGAGTCCCTTAGGAAAAGTGGTGTAGTATTTACATGTGACCTATGCACATATTCCCACATATTTTCCATATTACTGTATTTATATATATACTTTTTTTTTTTTTGAGACAAGTTATCTTGCCCCTTTTGGAATACAGTGGCAGGATCGTAGTTCACTGCACCCTTGAGCTCCTGAGCTCAAGCTGTTCTCCCAGCTCATCCTCCTGAGTGTAAAGGACAGTCTCTACAGCCACACTTTACTGTACCTAGAGAGGGGGATCTCAGTGTGTTGCCCAGGCTCATCTTGAACTGGCCCCAAGGAATCCTCCCACCTCAACCTGCCAAAGCACTGGAATTATAGGCATGAGCCACTGTGCTGAGCCTATTTTTAACAATCTCTGGGTGATTAACAATACCTAATGTAAATGCTATATAAATAGTTATGCTATACTATTTATATATTTTTATTTTTTTATTTTTTGAGACAGAGTCTCACTATGTCACCCTTGGTAGAGTGCTGTGGTGTCACAGCTCACAGCAAACTGAAACTTTTTGGGCTTAAGTGATTCTCTTGACTCAGCCTCCCAAGTACCTGGGACTACAGGCGGCTGCCACAATGCCCGGCTATTTTTCTGTTTTGTAGTTTGGCCGAGGCTGGGTTTGAACCCACCACCTTCGGTATAGATGCCCTACTCAAAGAGCCACAGGCACTGACCCTGTATATATTTTTAGAAAGTCTTTTTGCAGCAGACAACTTAAGGAATGGAAGAAGATGCACAGTCCCTTTGAATACACAAAAGTTGTATTTTTCCCTGAGCTCCAGTTCCTCCTCGGTTTACAGCATGTTCTCTCACTAACTTTCTCTGCCTTTTCTCTACCCCTGGCTTGTCCCACTCACACCCCAAATCTTGTCTCCATGATGGAAATCACTAGGGAATACTGTTATTATCACATTAATGTAGATTTTTATAGAATATATCCTGTCCCCACTGATTCCCTCTTTTGTTATTAAACAGAATATTCCTAATAACTGAGCTTGAAAGCACATGTTCCTGATGACCCCTCTGACAATCTACGCATCAGACAAGAATTCTTAACATTTTCTTGGTGCCATGTATTGTTTTGCTATTCCAGCACTGTTTATGGTCCCCTTGTCAGAATAATGTTTTAAATAAGTAAATAAAGCCTGTTAGAAACAGGGAAGGGGGTTACAGACTCTTAAGTACTGAAAAATAGACTCAAAGACAATTGCTCAAAACGTACCCTAGTTGCTTGCTCTTTGGGTGGGTGGACTTCCTCACGTATCCAACAATCAGCCTCAGGTCTATAACCATGTTAACTGCCAAAACTAATATTCTTCTTAGATGGGCAGCAGGTTCCTCCTTTCAGACCCCCTTATAGGGACCTATTTTACGTGAGCATGAAAGGAGAGAGAAACACTACTGCTGTGGGTAGAAACCATTTTTGGAAGAGACAAGCATTCAATCCATAGCATACTGAGTTTGCCATCCACCACCAGTTGGTTCTGACCCCAATTCATTTTATTTTGTTTATTTAGAGAGGAAATCTCACTATGTTGTACACTCACTGTGTTTCATTGATTTACAAATATTTGTATAGATGGGCTGTCTTATGAATTTCATTTCAAAGTGGTAAAGCAGATGTTAAAACACGTGTAAAAATATGTATACAATAAAAGCAGGTATTAAGAAAATAAATAGTTTTCCACTATTTAAAATTTAAAAAAATTTAAAAAGGGTCTGACAGTGCTGGGAACAGATACTTTAATTTTAGGATACCAGAAAATGCCCTTTGGCATTTGTGCCTTCACTTCTTTACATTCTGGTTTCCTACCTACTTCTGGTTTCTGATCCCTGGGGAGTTTCCCTTTTTTCAACCTTAGCAGTGATCTTTAGTATGAAAATGACAGGCAGGGGGTTGCAGAAATAAGTTAGATTTGAGCCTTTATTGTTAAAGGCAGCCTCAAAACTCAAAACCAAGTTAAGGTAGAAAAGCCCCCCCCCAATTAGTAGAAAGAACATGCTAGATCACTGTACATCTAGGCTCTCTACTGCGTACTCCTATGGGACATTGATCAGGTACTTTCAGATCAGTTCCTTGAGTCTAGAAAATGTATTTAAGAATTTGGATCCAGCCACAAACAACCAGTTACCACCTGGTGTTTCAGGTGGGATTCCCCAAGAAGCAGATTCTGAGTGGAGTTTAGCAATATGTTTAAGTCGTGCCCTTGAGACCAACATTTATGGATGGGATGGCACAGAAGCAGGATAGGGCAGTGGGATTTGAGATCTGATGCAGGCCTAAGGACAGCCTTAATTGATAGCATGAGATTGTCTGGAGCTTAGTTTGGCCAGAATGGCCAGTCCTGTTTTTTTTTTTTTTCAAAACAGTCTCATTCTGTTGCCCAGGGTAGAGTGTTGTGACATTAGCCTACCTCACAGCAACTTCAAACTCCTGGGCTCAAGCGATCCTCCTCCTTCCAAGAAGCTAGCACTACAGGCACCCACCACAATGCCCAACTATTTCTTCTATTTCTATTACAGATGGGATCTCACTCTTGCTCAGGTTGGTCTCCAACCCCTGAGCTCAGGGGATCCCCATCCCTTGGCCTCCCAGAGTACTAGAATTACAGGTATGAGCCACCTTGCCTGACCCAATATGGCCAGTCCACACAAGAATCATTATGTCTTCACATTGATTAGTTACTGGATGTTGGATGTGGGCCAACCTGGGAAACAGCATGACTTTGAGTGAGGCAGCTATCTATAGCTGAGGAAATACCTGAAGGAAGTGACAAGTTGAAGACTATCCTCACAGCACTTGTAGCAGCCACACCTTTTATTGAAGGAGGATTTGGGAGGTGTACCCCCATGTCTCGCATACCAGGGAAGCAGAATAAACGATGCCTGTAGCAAAACCTCAGACTCAGAAAGATGTGCTGAAAGACAGCCATAAATCATTTATACATAAAATCATATTTTATGTGTTGTTTTGTTAGGATGAATCAAGTCCTTTTGCCGGACTTTATTTATTTATTTAATAATTTTATTAAATCATAATTGTGTACATTGGTGCAATCATGGGGCACAATGTGCTTGCTTCATATACAATCAGAAATATTTTGATCATACTGTTAGAGATAGCCTTCATGACAGTTTCTTAATCACTATATGAAGACATTGATATTCTACATTTAATAAGTTTCACCAGTACCCTGCTAAGATGCACTGTAGGTATGATCCCACTAATTGCCCTCCCTCCACCCATCCTCCCCCCTCCCCCACCCTCCCTTTCCCTTTTCCCTGTATTCTTGTGCTATAATTATGTTTTAGCCTTCATATGAAAGCTATGAATTAGCTTCACATTAGGGCTGAGTACATTGGATACTTTTTCTTCTATTCTTGAGATACTTTGCTAAGAAGAATATGTTCCAGCTCCATCCATATAAACACAAAAGAGGTAAAGTCTCCATCTTTCTTTAAGGCTGTATAGTATCAGTCCCACAAAAGTATATTAGGATCTGGGTAGCAATATATGTGCAGACTTCCTTTTTTTGTTTGTTTTTTTTTTGTTTTTTTGTTTTTCTGCAAACTTTTTATTGAACTGGAAATATAGCCTATAAATTGTGTTAAACATTTGTATAAAACATGATACAATATATGCAAAAATTAATGCAATAGTAAATGAAGTTTTATAATAAAAATCAAAATCCTTCTTCTCTATTCCATCTCATGCCTACTATTAATCTCTATTCAGAACATTTTTCCAATTATTATTTGTAGTCTTTAAATTCATAAATGAGATATTTCTACTGCCATTATTTCATATATAATTTGGGTATTGTCCGTTGGTCATGGTAGGTAATATTTAAGTTTGATACTGTTTGTACAAATTTCCCTATTCTATAAATGAAGTGTATTACTAACTTTAATTAATCTGTTAATATCGTTCAAACTTTCAAAGCCTTTGTCACACATTTTTCTTGTTCTACTAACTCTAGAAGGCCTGCCTTATTTTCTAGACTTGTAGATGAAAACAGTAGCATCTCTATTCTTTATCTCAGTTCTTCTTTTATCTTCTAAATGTAATTACTTCTTTTAGTTGCCAGGTTTAACAATTGTGGTTATAAAATAGAATATAAATCAAGTTTTTGTGTTTTGTCTATAGGTTTTTTTTTTTCTTGCAAGATTGCAATAAATTTACAACAATTGATACTGGAATCCACATGAAAGCTGATAATAAGAATTTCATTGCCTTGATCCTTGGTCTGGAAGGAAAACAACACAAAATAAGGCAAAACTATCCCTGTCCCTTAAAGTAAACCTAAATGCTGTTGTATAATGTCAGTAGACTTATTATTTAGTCTTCCAAAAATCTGTTTCAGAGACCTAGAGTTTGCTTTATTGGCCAGATTCTTAAATGATTCTATTGGAAAAAAATCTATAGGTGCTTTTAGTAAAAGTAATAGTTTGGAAATTGCTATTTAAAGTGTTGTTCTCATAAGGTCTCCAGGTAAAATATAGGATGCTCAGTTAAATTTTTGGATAAATTTTTGGCTTATGTTTTAGTGTAAGTCTGTCCCTCCCAATATTCAGGGAATACTTATACCAAAATAGTTATTTGAAATTGAACTTTAACTAGGAGTCCTACACTTTGTCTGATAAATCTGGCAATCCTAGTCTTCAGACCAGCAGCACTAATATCACCTAGGGGATTTATTAGAAATGTGAACTTTTATCCTCACTTCAAATTTACTGAATTAAAATGTGCTTGTTTGACAAGCTACCTTGGGTTCTATGCATTCACCTTGTCATATAAATCACATGGAAGTCATTACTCCAAAGAAGGTTGAAAATGTTTATCTTTGATCTGCCAGAGAACTAGATTTGAAAAGGAAACTGCTATCCCAAAATGGGAGAGTCAGGTGAATCCAGAGTGATGATCAAGATGTGATTACCTGGAGCCACAAAGGAATATATAAATGGCAATTTTGATGAATTTTTTAATGCTGAGTGTAAGAGTGAGACATTCCTGGGACCTGCAGTTTTAGGCTGATCTCCACACTTTAGTAGATTGTGCCTCCAAGAAGTTCACTAGGTTTCTTGATGAAAGCCATGGAATCACTCTGTGGTTCTGTTGAGGAAAGAGAAAGAGTAACACTCTTGTTCTTGGGAAATATGCCCAGAGCATTCACCATAACAACAGCATACTCTCCAGGGTCAAATACTAGAGTCTTATCCCTTGGGTGATAAGGGCATTTTCTCAATTTTACATTCTTCTAGCTTTCTTGACTCACCTGAAAAATATGGCATTAGGAACATTTATAAGTGTCAAAGCCCAGAAATCTAGGATCATTAAAAGACTGAGATTTAGTCATAAGATTCTACATGTAGAATACTTCTCTTCAACAATACCTTATAATCATTCCAGCAGGCTCCATTTTGATAATAGTGGTTTATAGCTAAATGGTCTGCAAGATGCAAAGTACATCTAAGGAGGAACTTACCAGGAAGCCCACAGTCAACAATGGAGAAGACAAGAATACTAGAGGAATTCTAAGTCTCTGTCTCCTGCAGCTCCAAGCAAACATTAAAAACGACGTGACTCTTAGCAATATCAACATGAAACCCTTTACTAAAGGTTTATCTGCTTGGGTTCTTATTAACCAATACATCATATCCAGCAATTAACAAAAAATTATAAGGCAGATCAATAGGAAAGAAAAAAGAAAAACCTACATTCTCAAGAAACAAGACCAGCATTAAAACTGTGTAAGATCTAGAAACCTAGTAAATCTTCCTATGACACGGATTTTATAATTATTGGGCAGGAAATTTGAAATAACTACCTATGATTAATAGTCAAAGAAATATAATAGAAAAAGTACTCAACATCAAAGAATGAACAGGCAATATAAATGGAGAGATAGAAGCCCCACAAAGGAATCAAAAAGAAATATTAAACAAGATGTCTAGAAGGTCTGTATGCACATGTAGTTTGAAAAGCACCAGTCTAGAATATGCTTAGCAAGTACGTTTCACACAAGCTATAATACAATATTTCATTTAATATCCCTCTGAACACAGATACCCATTTTATTTATCCCCAGTGTCCTATTTAGAAGTCTTTTATCTTTTCAACCCAGAAGCCACCATTACTGGATATTTTCCAACTTGAAAAAAATAAACAATCGTAGAATTTTTTTGCCTGGATGATGCCCACAGAAACTCTATCTAGTATTCTCATTCTAAATGTAGATACTGAAACTTAGGATCACCTTTGTGTTCTCTGATGTATTGGACAATGATAGCTGGGATATTCCTGTGTAGGGGATGCTCTTCAGTCTATACAATATGAAAAGGAAATTAAGCTGGGTTCTAGTGCTATTGAAACCACTCCCCCCTTTTTTAATTTACAAAAACTTGAGCTCAGGTAAGCATAACAAATTTCTAATATCCTAACTAAAAATAAAGAGTCTAAAATGGTATTCACGTCTAGAAAATAGAAAGCAAGTCAAATCTGGTAAATTTTTATCAGCCTGATAGTTTAATCTTCTTCCTTTCTTTTCTCATCATCACCACGATTTCTATGACTGGGCCTTAAAAAGCTAGTCAAAACTCTAGTCAGAATTGACTCTTACAAGACTATATAAGTTTGGAAATCCAGGAATCATCAATTCTAGATTTTAAGAGAGAAAACTGAAATTCTGAGCGCTAAAGTAAATTACTACAGATCATGTGGAGCCAACTGAATCCTTTCAAATTAGTGAGTGAATAAACAAATCAATGCATTCTTTTTTTGACTTAAAGTGTGTTGAGATATAAACTAGAATATTTTAAAATACACTATGAGTAACCATATTAGTTGAGGAGCTTAAAAACACATCTAGAAGAATCCAATTCTTTACACACTTGCTTTTTCTACAGTAGGTTATTCCCCTTAAGCTACTGGCATAATTTCTAGTAATTGAGGAAAAAATAAAGTCAAACAAGTTATAGCTAAAACATAAAAATAAAAAAAAAGGATTTTTAATCTAGTAGCATCTAAGAGATACTGTGCACATTTTACCATGAGGCATCTCCTTAGAAAATGCTACAATAAGCCAAATTTTCTTTCAGGGGAATTTTCACTGTTTTAAATTTCATTTTCTTTTATTTTGTCTAATTTTTTTGTAATGCAGCTCAGGAGATTGGTGACAAAAACAACATAATGAATTTTCAGGCTGCATAATTTATGACTTCATACTCACAGCAACAGTTTTAACCTCCACTTATATTTACATTTGCCCTCTATTTCCCAGATTCAAATGGTCTTTCTAAGGAGATTGGTTTCATGCAGAGACAGGATAGTAATCAGAAATTTCTATCTTACTCACAATAAATCAGAGTGATTTCTGTTCGCATTTGTGACCACCATTGAAACAAAATTCACCTCTGACTGGGGATGCCTCTGGGCTATTAACTGCTCAAGTTTTGATTTCCATTAAGATACATTTTCAAATTTGTTAATACTTCCAAAATGGGGTGTGGCTTCCTGGCATATTAGAACAATTTAAGTAACAACTGAAGTCCTTGCCAGCTCATAAAACAATATGTTAAATATTGTAATTACAGCAAACCTCTGTGAAGCAGAAAAGGAAAGATAGAAACAAATGAAAACAGGGAAATATATGTCTTATTGATATTTTAAAAAGTGACTTGCACACAGGAACACCTTTTAAATTCAGACTCCTTTATTGAAGCAAATCAGAATAGAAAGCTTCACCCCATCATGTTAAATAGACTGGAGTCATGTGAGGGGATTGTAGCAGAAATGCTCTCAATAGTAGCAAAAGATGCATAAATTACCTGAAAATTTGAGTCAGAAGAAATTGACATTCAGAAGACCCAGGCAGCCCAGACAGTCCATTATCCATTTAACCACATAACTGACTCAGACACAACGGCCTGAAGATTTCTGGTCCAGATGCTTTAGCTAGGAAACCCCAGCTAGGCATCTGGATGTAGCAATTGCTACAGTGAGGATGAGATAATTTCAAAAGAACCTTAAAAAGACAGGAATATTTGCTTTTGCAGAGAGAACCTGTGACAAGTTGCAAAAGCAGCACTTAGCATGGGGTGAAGTGAGGGGCAAACCATACATTGTTATGCTTTAAGACAAAATTAAGGTATGCTCCCAGAATTAAACACACCTATAAGTTTCTTAATAGCATTTAGTAAGTAAAATAAGGAAGATACTCATGAGGCTCATCCTACACTATTTTTGTCACTAGAAGTTGACCTAACTCTTCTTAATTCTAAGAATCTGGTACTTTTTTTGATTCCTAATAGTGCAAATTTTGAATATGTAATATTGTGGACATTTTTTTAAAAATCATGTGATGGAGGGTTAGAAGAAAAATTAGAGGGTGTATGTCCATTAGTCTGTGTTAGGACAAAATATTAGTGAGTTAACCAATTGTGAAATAAAAATCAGGCCAAGCAGCTAGCTGGAGTTTCACAGAAGACAAAACTAAGGCCACACTTACCACCAGTGAAATAGGCATTAATTCCAGCAAGTAGAATTAAATGCAGCCGTATCATCATTTGAATTGTCATTTTTCACCATGACACACACAGCTTTTCTTCTTTACTTATTACAACATCTAGGACAATATTGTTGATGTCAGACAAATTTATTAGGGCCTTTCCTAGAAGAGAGCATATGAAGTGCTAGACAGTTACCCAGGACAGTTAGGGGGAGCTTGGTCACAGCACATATGTTAAAACTGTAGCAAAATTGGGAAGTAAAAATAAAAGCCACAAAGATGGTGCTGAATAGTCTGTCAGTCAATCACTT
Organism: Arctocebus calabarensis; assembly: GCA_963573935.1. Taxonomy (NCBI): domain Eukaryota; kingdom Metazoa; phylum Chordata; class Mammalia; order Primates; family Lorisidae; genus Arctocebus; species Arctocebus calabarensis. The sequence continues at coordinate 10,198 of CAUYON010065017.1, forward strand.
ATTTATTCTGAAGATATTTATTGTGCATCCATGGGAGTGGATGAAAGTTAACGAGAGAAACCCTCTTTTCTCAAGATGATTATTTGGTGATCGGTGTGGGGTGATTGTTAAGACCACTATTTCTGGTCCCTGACTCCACACTACTGGATCTATGTCTGTGCAGCTTGGGTCTCTCACACGGCAAATAATCAAGATTTCCAGATGGTATTAGTCAAATGAAAACTTAAGAAGCACCAATCTAATGATGTTCAGATTGCTAGACTGGCATTTCAATGCAACATCGTGACACAGAGCTTTTGCCTCTTTTTGTTATGAACTCTATTTTACAGGGTTTAAAATTGTACATTAATTTAAACTACACAGAAACTTTATGAACACCCTGTATGTGTGTGTATACCTATATGTGTATGTATATATGTATATGTATGCTTAATTTCATAAGACAGACAAAATTGTCAGTCTTCAGTTCTCCAAAGTGGTTGTGCAATTTTACACTTACATCAAATATGTTGAGAGGTCCATTCTTACTTATGCAAACGAGTATTGGCTTTTGTCAGTCTTTTGGTTTTAGTCGAGTCTTCTAATGGATATAAAACAATGAGTAAGTAGAGTTTCAATAGGAATTTTTCATGTGATAGTTATTTCAGACACCTCATTGTAAGCTTATGAAGTGTTTATTTGTATTACTACTTTGTGACATGTCTATTCAAGTCTTCCCCAATTTCTTCTCATTGAATTATTTGTTACTGAGTTGTATTTCTTCTTTTATTCTAAGCACAAGTATTGTCTTAGATAGTCAAGGTTATACAATCTTGACTCATTGTAGAAAAAGTGCTACCTCTCTCTTTGCTGAACATTACTGTAGTCACCTTATAAGTGCCCCCCTTGGGAAGCTATGCATTGATGCCAGTGCCTAGTCCATCCTTCAGAGCACTTTTTCTAAGATGAGTTCTCAAACTTAATTGTCAGACCTCATATAAAAACAACTCTGATAGCCGTTCCAGAAAAAGAGTTCCAAAATTGTTTTGAAGGGTGGACTAGGCACTGGTGTTGGTGCATACTTCCCAAGAGAAGTACTTCCAAGGTGATTGTAGTTTTACTCAGCAATAAGGTATGTAGCACTCTTTCTAGAATGAGTTTGCAAACTTAATCATTTGACCTTGCATGTACGCCAATGTTCTATCCCAGTCTTTTAATTTCATTAACAGTGTTTGGGAGTGAGCAAAGGTTTGTGTGTGTGCCTGGGCATGTTTGTATGTTAAATTCAAACTCATCTTTCTCTTTTGAAAAATGGTAGTGCTAAGTCATGGAAGAAGCCCAGGAGCCCATCGATCCACGAATGGATTAATAAACTGTGGTACATGTATACCATGGAATATTATGCAGCCTTAAAGAAAGATGGTGACTTTTCCTCTTTCATTTTTACATGGATGGAGTTGGAACATGTTCTCCTTAGCAAAGTATCTCTAGAATGGAAGAAAAAGTATCCAATGTATACACCCCTAATATGA
>CAUYON010065021.1:0-11943 GCA_963573935.1 Arctocebus calabarensis
ACAGCAACCTCCAATTCCTGGGCTCAAGCGAGTCTCCTGCCTCCGCCTCCCAAGTAGCTGGGACTATAGGCGCCCGCCATAATGCCCGGCCATTTTTTGGTTGCAGCCGTCATTGTTGTTTGGCAGGCCCAGGCTGGATTCGAACCCGCCAGCTCAGGTGCATGTGACTGGCGCCTTAGCCCATTGAGCCACAGGCACCGAGCCCACTCCTATTTTCTTATTTCTTTTTCTTCTTGTTAAAAATGCAGTCTCATCCCTCTAGCTGGACTGTGGCCACGGTGTTGGCCACATTGGCCTTGCACTGGCTACCCCGGTGTCTGCCCTGTCAGGCTGTAGGGAAGGAAGGATGGGGACCAACCTTGGTGTCTCGGTGACAAGGGATGCCAGTAGCCATGTGAGGGATCTCAGGCCCAGCAGATTGACCTCAACATCATGAGGCCTTAAGCCAAGGTCAGCAAAAGGGACAGGGCTTTGTCACCCCTGGCCACCCTAATGTACACACCATTGCCCATTCCCTATTTTAAAGGGCAGAACTTGGGGGGAGCCAGCACTCTGTGTCCAGGGCCAAGCAGTACCTGTGGCCTGGCAGGCGGGGCAGCCTGTCAGGGTTGTGTGGATAGTTGAGGTTTCCCTGTGACTCCTGTGCCCTGGACCTGCCTTTCCCTTTTTGGGGGGAAACAGGAGGAGCAAGCCCATCTGGCCCATAGCCCTTGGCCCTACCTGGGCTCACTACCCACCATTCCTGGAACCCTGCACCCTAAGCCCCAACTCCCCACCCACACCCACACCCACACTCACCCATCCGCCGCGCCTCCGCAGCCAGGCTGCCAGGGTCTTGCGCACAAATTCCCCCAAGCAGTCAACAAGGGTGTGGACCATGGCAGGCTGAGCCTGCCGCACACAGTCCACAGCCAGCCCTGCAGCCACTGCATACAGGGACACCACCTTGCCCCACGTGATGCCTGCAGGGAGAGAAATGGCGAAGATCAGTCTCATATCCAGTGCATGGGGTCATGTGACAGGGCTGAGACTTGAAAGCTGCTCTCCAGGGGCCAAAGGGGGACAGGGCCCTCCAGGTCAGAATGCCTGGCTGCTGACCGCCTGCGACTCAGTCCTTCCCAGTCTGCACTGCACACCTGCCTGCATGAGCCTGAGACCTTCCCACCCCACTTTCTGCATGGGAGGCCAGAGGGATGGTCAAGGGGGCCACTGAATGATAGGTGGGATCGATGACTTAGAGCCGGGCAGAATGAACGATGAGCACCCTCAAGGGCCACCACCCAGGCTCATCTGTCCCCAAAAGGCTGTCACCCCTGGTTCACATACAAAGATGCTGAGGCCCATGGGAGGCCTCCCAGACCCCTGACCTGTGCAGAACAAGGGGGAAGGAGTCAGGGAGTATGTTGCCTTCTTAACATCTGGAGGTTTGCTAAATCAGTAAGGGAAAAGAGGAAACTTTCAAAAGAAATGTGAGCATAGAACACAAGCTGCTGATTCACAAAAGAAAAAACATAAATAAGACAGACATGAAAAAAATGTATGTTCACCCACTAGTAATCAAAGAAAGACAAATTAGATTGTATGTTTTGTATTAAAAACTTTTTTTGAGAGTCTCACTATGTCACCTACAGTAGTGCCATGATGTCATAGCTCACAGCAACCTTAAACTTTGGCTTAAGAGATTCTCTTGCCTCAGCCTCCCAAGTAGCTGGGACTACAGGCACCTGCCACAATGCCTGACTATTTTTTTTGTTGTTGCAGTTGTCATTGTTCTTTAGCAGGCCCAGACAGGTTCAAACTGTTAGCCCTGGTGTATGTAACCAGCGCTCTAACCACTGAGCTATGGGCGCTGAGCCACATATTAAAAACTTTTAAATGGCGACTTCGGGATTCAGGTAGCTGCATCCTCGCTAGGGGGCATGTGGCAGCATCTGAAAGGCCATAAAACACGCACCCCTGGGGGTCCTCACAAGGAGTCAGCCTGAGAACGTGGCATGAACACAGACTAGGCGGGCAGGTCAAGCCCATCCTCACCACACCCACAGCATTTCCCAGAAAAACACATCAGCTCAAACACACACCTGCTCACAAACATTCACAGCAGCCCTAGTCACAGCCACCAGCAGGTAAAACCACCCAGAAGCCAACAGATGAACAGGTGAACCACATGTCAGTGCTGTGGGAGGAGAGGAGTTTGAGACCAGCCTGGGCAACACAGCCAGATCCTTGTCTCTAAAAAAAAAAAAAAAAACCAACAACAAATACAAAAATCAGCTGGGTATTATGGCAGGAGGATCAATGGGCCCAGGAATTTGAGTTTTCCGTGGGCTGTGATGATACCCTGTATTCTAGTCTGGACGACAGCAAGACCATGTCTCAAAAAAAAAAAGATTAATTGTTGTTACATGAATTTCACCTCAATGAAATGAGATGGACAAAACCCTGAGCTTAGACCATGTCACTCCTGAGCTTAAAGCTGTCTTGTTACTTCCCATTGCCTTCAAAATAAACCCCAATCTAAAATGCCAACCAAGCCAGCCCCTGGCCTGCTTCCCAGCTCCCGCCCTCTGTGGCGCCTTGTCACTGCTGTAGTGTGCCTGGCCTGTGGCACAGACCTGCTCCATTGTGCCCTCGCCAGGCCGGCAGGTAGGGCTGGAAGGTGAACATGGATGGAGCTGAAGAGCCTGGTCTTAGGGCCATGCACCAGGGACCTGCCATCTGTGTCCCTTGCAGGGAGGCATTTTGTGGCAAGAGGACAGTGTGTTCTGAGTGGCAGTCACACTCTAACCCCCGGACTACCATCAGAATGCAAGGGAGTGGGGCTCCAGAGGTGCCCTGGGGCAGGTCTCGGTACCCTTTGTTTTGAGCTCTTCCAACTTTTTTTTTTTCAGTTTTTGGCCAGGGCTGAGTTTGAACCTGCCACCTCCGGCAAATGGGGCTGGTGCCCTACTCCTTTGAGCCACAGGCGCCGCCCTTTTCCACACTTTATTGATAGAACTTCATCACCATCTTTTAAAAGTGTGCTCTGTTGTTTTCAGCATGTTTACAAAGCTGTGCAGCTACCACCAATTCCAGAGCATTTGCTTCTCCCCAGAAAGAAACCCCACTCCCTCAGCAGCCACGCCCATTTCCCCAGCCCCAGGCAACCACTAAACTACGTTGTTGCTCTGGAGTTACCTATTACAGACATCTGTATGAACTGGATCCCGGTTACCTGTTCTGACATCTTTATGAAAGGAATGGGGGTCACCTGTTCTGGACTTTGTATGAACAGAACTGTGCATGTGAGTCACTTGGGATCCTGGGTATGATCCATGCTTTGCCAGGCACATTTCCCAGGCGCATCCACGCTGGGCAGGGGCCAGCACTACACCTTCTCATGCTGGGCAGTGCCCGCAGGGCAGGTATGTGGTGTTCTGTTTGCCTCTCCTTCAAGGCCCTTCAGCCAGTAGCTTTGGCTATTAGAAGAACCAATGTGATGAATGTTTTCATCCCTCTTGGGTGTAGACCTGGGGATTTATAGGGTAACTCCAAGTTTAAACATTTGAGGAGCTTCCAAAGTGGCCACACCATTCACATCCCCCCAGTACCACAGGAGGGTTCCTATTTCGGTAACACTTGGGATTAATCTGACTCTTTGCTCCTAGCCATCCTTGCGGATACAAAGTGGGTCTGACTTGCATTTCCATGACAAGGGGTGGTGCAGAGCACTCCAGTCACTCAGATGTCTGCACTGGACAGATGTCTATCCAGACCCCTTGCCTGCCTCTTATTAGGTCACCTTGTTAGTAGTGATTTGTAAGAATTCCTAACTTATCTCCTCTATATTTTTTTTATTTTTCTGTGGTAAAGTACTTTAATAATCACAACAACAACAAAAAAGAAAACTTATCCAGGACAGAAAAAAATCCCAGATAACAATCTTTTTAGGCTCAGCGCCTGTAGTACAGTGGTTACAGCGCCAGCCACATACATCAAGGTTGGTGGGTTAGAACCTAGTCCTAGCCAGCTAAACAACAATGACAACTGCAACAAAAAATAGCCATGCGCTGTAATAGTAGTACTATTATACCTATCTTGAGTGTCTTGCTTGTACTATATCACATCATACCTTTGTTTAATTCTTAATAAACTGTTCACTTGTTAAAAAAAAAAAATACTTGGTATGAACCTTGTAGCAGGATTAGAATTTCCATAGTAAGAGATTAGGAAGAAAGGAAAGACGTTTCAGCCTGAAGCATGGTCTAAGTAAGATCAGAGAAAGTAGCAGTGGTTAACTATTCCTGACTTATCATTACTGGAGTCCATGATCTCACAGATAAATGATTCCATTGTATAAGTCAATAGGTCTTACAGCATATTCAAGTGAATATATTTTCAAAAAGGACCATTAGCTCATATCTATCTTCCTCCACTCATAATTGACCCAAACTTAACTCTCCTATCTCTATATATCAAACATCTAACGATTCAAAAAAAAAAAAAAATAGGCATTGTGACAGATGCCTATAGTCCCAGCTAATGGAAGGCTGAGGCAAGAGAATTGCTTAAGCCCAAGAGTTTGAGGTTACTGTGAACTGTGATGTCATATCACTCTACGGAGGGCGACATAATAAGACTGTCTCAAAAAAAAAAAAAAAAAAAAAAAAAACGAAAAGAAAGGAAAAAAAGTTTTCCTTCTGAGCAGAGCTTTGAAGCCCCAAGTGAAAACACAGCCAGAAACATCAGTCCCCACTGCCTACATGGGAGGACATGGCTATTTTGCCCAGCAGGGTAGGAGGCTGAAGTTCACCACTGGAGCCCTGCCCTAAGGCCCCCACACTGCCCACATCACCAGCCAGAGCCTAACCCTGGGCAGAGCCTGTGGGGGTCCAGGTTATGTAGCATACCCATGGTGGCAAGGCCTGGCATGGCCTGCACCCCAGTGGTATTGGCCAGGGTGTGTAGGGCAGACTGGTGCAGAAGAGCCCTGAGGCAAAATGGGGCAGAGGACCAGTTAGGGGCTCACCCTGCAGGCAGAGGGCCCTCCAAAAAAAGGTGAGGACGGGGGTAGGCCATGGGCAAGGCTGGACGGCAGCCTGTCCGGACCCTGTCCTACCCCCTGCCCATACCCACCACCACCAGGGGCCAGGCCCCCCTCTCCCCCTCCTCTCCACCCACAGCAGGCCAGAGCCACATTCTCAGAACAATTGTTCCTTTTAAAGCCAGCAGGCGGCTCATAAACTGGCTGGCCCCATAGCCCTACAGCCAACAGCTGACAGACACCCTCGGAGGGTGGAGGGAACATCTTGGATGTTCCCTGCTCCTGGCTTCCTTCCCTCACCCACCACCTTCTCCCCCAGGCACCTGCGGAGGTCACCCTTGCAGGGCTGGCACCCGCCCCCTAGATCCTGCTGCTCCATCCCCACTGCCCAGCCCTCAACCTGCATGACCCCCATAGCCCCCCAAGCTCTGGCCCCTCCCCTGACTGGCTAAGTCAGCTGACCCAGCTGAGCCACAAAACACACCTCAGCCTGGCCTAGACCCTCTGCTGCCTCCCAGGCAGAGTTTCCACCAGAACCTCATCCTGTCCCACCAGGAACCAACCTGAACAACGGGGATTAGATCACCAGAAGGGACAGAGGAGCAATGGCAGAGTCCTGGCAGTTCAGTGGGGCGACGGGTGGGGCCATAGCCAGTGGTCACCTGCCATGATCACCCCTCACTGGGCAGGACCAGACCCCACCAGGACCCCTTCCTGGGACCTGATGTGGGGAGCCTTCCCTTCCTGCCAGCTCCCCAGGGCCTCCCCTCACTATATCCCAGGAACCTGGCCTGCCCACCAGGGGTCAAAGGAGCCTCTCTGGGAAAGGACACTAGTCACCCCACAAGCCTGAGGCCAGAAGAGCAAGGGATCTCCTCTGAGCAGGATGCAGAGGGCCCCCCCCCCCTGGCTTCTTTTCCTCATCTCTGGGGTAGGCAGAGGTCATTAGGTCATTTGACAACCCCCTGACCCGGAGGCCCCCTCTGGTGTGGAGAGCACCTTCCTCACAGCACCCCCTGCCTAAAGCCCAGCTTCTGCTGCCATTGGGACTGTCCTAAAGGTGAGGAAACTGAGGCTGGAAAGGCAAGGGGGGGTGACAAGGTCACACAGCTGATCACAGCAGACCCAGACCAGTTCACACTCGAGGGGCCTCTGAACCAGCAGAGGGTCTTCCAGAAAGGCCCGGGGAGTGCTCCCTGCTCCTGTCATCTTGGGGGTCCCTGGTGCAGAGTGGCTCCTTTCACTGGGCAGTATGTGGAACACCTGCCTGTACACACACTTCATCCTGAGACTCCCCTCTGACCCACAGAACTGGGCAGAGGACCTGGGGCTTCTGAATGTACCTCGTAAGAGCCTGGCAGTGCCCACCAGGACTGTTTGGGAAGCTGCTCCTTGGATGAGCCCCTGGGATCCAGCACTACACCAGGAGAAGCCCAAGCCCCCAAAAGGGTCCTATGCAGGAGCCAACAGCCAAGCCTGGCTGCCCCGGGTCACCACAGCCCCACCGGATACCAGATCACAACTGCTTGAGAGGTCAGCACCAGCTGCCCAGCACCCACCGCCTGAAAGGTCCTGGGTCTGTGTGCTCTGGGCCAGTCTGTTACATGGCTGACACCCCCAGCCTATGAGCCGGCAACAGTGGCAGCCTCTGCATAAGACTGAGCTGGTCCACAGACCCCAAATACCTCCATGAGGTCCCTTGGAGTGGATGGGCCCAGCCTACCTGCAGAGAATATGTGGCCTGCCACAGCCAGAAATGCGTCGGTCACCACGGGCTCAGACTGCAGGGAGATGTGCAGCTGGCGAGCCACGTTGCGGTAGACGCCGGGCCGTATCAGCTCCAGCTCATCCCCTGCGTGGCCACACAAGAAGATCAGAGGCCACCCACACCACACCCCCCTTGAAGACGACTGGCTCTCAGACTGCCCCCCACCTTAGCCCCTAGGGACATAGGCACCCCCAGCCCTATCCCTGTCCCTCTGCCAAGCTAGCCCCCTGGGCCAAGCCAGCTAAGCCGGTGGGGCAGGAACCCTGTGACACAGACGGGCCGGGCCTACTCAATGACTCATGGCAGACAGGCCAGAGAGCTGCCCGGGCAGCAGGAGAGGCTGGCAAGTAGCCAGAGCCAGCCTGGGGAGGGGCTGCAGACCCCACTCTGTGGGCAGCCCCCAATCTCTTGGAGGGCAATCTGGCTCAAGTCCTAGGGTGGTTCAGGAGATGACTCAAGGAAATCAACTCAGAACTGCTAAGCTACTGCCCTGGGCCACCAGCACACACCCCTACCCCTGCGGATTCCTGGTGCCAATCGGGTGTGTGGCAGCCACCTCAGTACGGCCCTCTGCAGGCTCAGGACATGTCCCCCCAACCCCCAGTCTGTCTGCCTTGGTGGTGGCAGCAATGCCGAAATCCCCCATGGCTCCAAGAGCGGGTGTCCCCAGACTGACGAGCTCTCCAGCCAAAGCAAACAGGGAAATGCCGCTGAGCAGACAGTCCTGGCCCATAAGGGTGGCAGAGTCATCCCTGAGGCCAGCTGCTCTCCATCTAATTAACAAAAATCTGGAGCCAGGGCCAGGCGGTTGGGGGATGGTGTGGAAATTCCCAGGGCTGGCCCGCCTGTTCCCACAGAGACCTCCGGGGCCACTGTGGAGACACAGCCGGGGCCTCTTCCTGTTTGCAGCTGCCTGAGCAGCGCTGAGGGCACAACAGAGAGCTGCACCCAAGCGCCACAGGGTCGGACCCACCTCCCTCAGGGTCAAGGAATTATCTTCACCAGGGGGCCCTAGAATGTACCCCTGGGGTCATCCTCAAAGCTGAAGAGACTGCCAGTGGGCAGCTGACCTCACAGAGTCCCCTCATCACACCAGGCTCTCTGGACAACTGACCAATCCCGAACCCTGCTTGGCCCTGCCCCTCTCCACATGGGAAGCCTCTGCCCTCCTCCCTCTGCTACACCTCCTCCTGGAAGCTGGTGCTGGCCCAGAGAACCTGTCTCCACCCTTGCCCCTGCTCTGGAGTGGCCAGGTCTACACGGCCTTGCTCCTCAGGACCAGCACAGCATGCAAGTGGCACAAATGCAGGGTCCACACTTAAACAGGGACCAGGGACAGGCACACACCACTGTCAGCCAGAGGAGGGATGGCGTCCCCTCTTACGGGGATACTCCCTCTGACACACCTCCCCCACACCCTGACTAGAGAGACACCCATTCCAGGTATCATCATTGCTGCCACCTCCCCTCCCTGGGCAGGGCCACAGGCAGGCTCGCCAGCTCCCACTCTGGGCACTCAATAGACATTCACGAATGAATGGCCTCAGCTGCAGCAGGTGAGCTGGGCAGAGTCTCCCTCTCTGGGGTCCAGACCTTGGAGAGGGTAGAGGCAGTCACTGAGCTGTCTTCACAGGACCATCCAACTCCAGAGACTCTGGCCTACCCCTCCCTACCCCCAATGGTGGGTGCAATTTCCAACGGGCGGCCCAAGAGGCCTCCAAATCAAGAGGAAAGTGCAGCCTGGCAGGGCCTCAGCCTGTAACTGCAAGAGCCTATTTTCCAAAACAAACACCAGGACACGTGGTCTGACAAAGGATTTTTGTGCTCAGCAGAGAACAAGGGTCACTCTAGAAATTTAGCCACCGAAACATCATTTTACACTTTTTTTTTTTTTTGTGACAAGAGTCTCACTCAATTTTGGGAAGAATGTTTGAAATCTGGGCTAAGCAGGTAAACGGGGCCGGGTCGGGCCTGTGAGCGCAGAGGGCCTGTCCTGCACTGCAGCCATTCCAGGCGGATTTGAGGCACCCTAGGGCTAGCCCCTCTCCTGTCTGAGGGAAACCAAGGTCCAGGAAAGGAGGTGCTGACCGTCTTCCGGCCAGGACAGCTGTATCCCGAGATGTAGCAGGCCTCGGCCACGCCGGCCAGCTCTGGAGCTGCAACCTGCGGACCACACTCACCCAAGCGCAGCAGCACGGCGCACACCTCTGCCAGGCGGCCGCCAGGGACCAGCGCCGCGCGCTCAGGCGCGCTCCAGGCGAGGCCGGCGCGCAGCAGCCGCGCGTGCACGAACTCCCTGCCCAGCGCCTTGGCCTGGGCCACCAGCTCCTTGTCGGTGGGCGAGCGGTCAAAGGCGTCCATGATCTCCGCGGCGAGGACTGAGGAGCGCCGCAGCACCTCCATGGCCGGGACGCGGGCGAGGGGCGCCGCACCTGTGGGCACACAGCCTTCGGTCGGGCCCGGCCGGGCTGCGGAAGGTGAGGCCAGCCCTGAGAGCCACGAGGGCCAGGCGCTGGGCGCGGGAGACAGCTGCCCCCAGCGCGTGCGCCCGGATCGCGCCCGCACGCCTAGCCGGGGCGCACCGGGAGGCTGAGCCGGGTAACCTCTAGCTTGGGGCCCAAATCTTTCAAAACAGTCTCACATTCTTTCAGAGTCCAAATTGAATCCCAAAGATCCCCACGGCTGCCAGGGGAAATGGCGATTTGTTCTGGGGCCAGCGGGCTCAAGCGCGCGAGCAGAGCAGGGGCCGAGGTCACAGCCCAACCCCCCGCCGGCCCCGTCGGGTCCCCTGGCGGGCTCCCAGCGGGGCCGCGGTTCCCGAGCTCCGGGACCACCCACCTCCGCACCTGGGTCGCAGGTGTCTGTCCAGGCCGCGGGGAACCGACGCCCGGTCCGGCCCGCTCACCTCTCCCGCCGCATGTCGCAGGCGCGAGGCCGGGGCGCAGTTCTGGCTGCAGGCTCTGCTCCGCGGTCTCAGAGGACCTCGACCCTTCCACTCAAACAGACGACGACGCGCGGTCTGCGCCCGAGCCGGGAGCGCCAGGTCCGCGGAACTCCCGAGGCGTCGGGGGCGAGGGCGGCGCGGGACTCGGCGCGCGACTCCGGGCCGGCGAGAGGGGAGGCTTGGGGCTTCGCCTTCTAAGGGAAAGGCAACCCCGGGGGCGGAGCCGCGGAGCCCCGCCCGGAGCCCCCCGCCCCGCCTCCCGCCTCCCGGCTTAAGGAGGACCGAACGAGTTCCCGGGAGCAGCGATTCTCGTCCGACCCATTTTAAAATTGGGTTGTCTTTTTGTTGTTGCTTTGTAGGGGTTTACGTAACCTGACAGATGCCTTTGTAGCCAGGCAGACCCTTGGATTGCTGTTTATTTGAAGCTATTCCTACTGGAGTCCGGTTAATCCTTACTTTATGGTTATAGCCTTTTCATTAGGATATTCTCCTATGTTTTCTTCTAGAAGCTTGACTATTTTAGGGTTCACATTTAGATATATGATGGATCAAAAATCAATTCTTGCATGTGGTGTGGGTCAGAGTGCATTTTTGCTGTAGAGATAGCCAGTTGACCCAGCATCATTTATTGAATGAAATGCATTATTTTTGCACTGAATAGGACAAGAGTTCTCCACATAAATCAATTGATGACAGCACACACACACACACAATGTGTGTATATATGAACTCTCTTCTATCCTACTGGTCTATTTCTTTGTTCTTGAGCCAACATCACACAATTTGAACAACAGCACTAGCCAACTTGACCTAATTCACATACATATAACATTTTACCCAATAGCTGTAGAATATATATTTTTTTCCACATCAACATGAGATATTTATTTGGGTTTATTCTGGGCCATAAACAAGTCTCAGCAAATTTGAAAAGGTTGAAATCATACAGTGTGTTCTCTGAATTAAATTAAAACTCCATAACATTGTCCAGGTGTGGTGACACTCACCTGTAGTCCCAGCTACTCGGGAGGCTGAGGCGAGAGGATCACTTGAGTCCTGGAGTTTCAGGGTCATGTGAGCTGTAATGACAATACTGCATTCTAGCTGTGGTGACAAAGAAAGAGCCTGTCTCAAAACAAAACAAGACAAAATAAAAAAACCTAAGTCAATGACAGAAAGACTACTAGAAAGTCTCCAAAAGCTTAGAAACTAAATGTCATGCTTCTAAATAATCAGTTGGTCAATAATAAATCACGGTTGAAGTTCCAAAATATTTTGAAGTGAACAGTAGTGAACTATGGACTAACAAGTGTTGAGCAATGCTGCTAAAATACAGTGCTCAAAGGGAAGTGTATAGCTTTAGGAAAACAGTTGAAAACTGATACTCTGAGGTTCAACTCAAGAATCTAAAAAAACAGGAGGCACCTGTGGCTCAGTGGGTAGGGTGCCGGCCCCAGATTCCAAGAATGGTGGGTTCAAACCGGGCCCCGGCCAAATTGCAACAAAAAAGTAGCCGAGCGTTGTGGTGGGCGCCTATAGTCCCAGCTACTGGGGAGGCTGAGGCAAGAGAATCGCCTAAGCCCAGGAGTTGGAGGTTACTGTGAGCTGTGTGATGCCACAGCACTCTACTGAGGGTGACAAAGTGAGACTCTGTCTCTAAAAAATTAAAAAAATAAAAAAATAAAGAATCTAAAAAAATTCCAATAAATTAAAACCAAAGATAAGAGGGAATAATGAAAATAAGCAGAAATTAATGAAGCAAAGCAAAAAATAGAGAATATCAGCAAAGCCAAAAGTTGGTTCTTTGAAGAGACAAATAGAATTGATAAACTCCTGAAAAGATTGCATAAAAGAAAACCCAAATTTCATTATCAGGAATGAAAAAAGGACATCACCTCCAGACCTCAATTATACAAACATTAAAAGCATAATAAGAAGATAGTATGAAGAACTTTATAATGGTAGATTTGAAATTTTAGATAAAACACAATTTATCAAAACTGACACTAGAAGAAGTACAAAATCTGGATGGTCTTACACCAATTAAATAGATTTAATCTATACTTTAAAGTCTTCCCACAAAGAAAATTCTTAAGTTCAGATGGTTTCATTGAGAAATTTTTCTGAACAGTTATAGAAATAATACCAATATTAGATAAACCTGGCTCGGTGCCTATGGCTCAATGGCCTAAGGCACCAGCCATGTAC